>CM027093.1:315226-375226 GCA_015343265.1 Pao palembangensis | reverse complement strand
CTCGCCGCTCCCAGCACAGCGGAGTCCTTTCCTCTCATTTGATGTGTGCATCTGTGTGTGATTGGGCCAGATTTTCTGCTCCAGTTTTCACCCGCTGGAGCGAGGGAGGCTTGAATCAGCGGTGGGGCGGGAGCCTGTCAAACGCCATGGTCTGTGCGTTTTGTCTCTGCGTCCTGATGGCACTCAAGAAACTACAAAGTAGAAACCTGAACCCCAGGCGCTGGCGGAAGCGCACACGGGCTTAGCACCACACAGGCTAGCTGGCCTCTTGAGACAGGTGTGTGTGTGTGTGTGTGTGTGTAGCTGTGTGTGTGTGTAATTTAAACTTTGATGTGACTGGACATGGCCTGTGGGGCTGGGAGAAAGGGGAGAGCCACTGCTGCCTTGAGCAGTAGCAGATTCTTTGGCTTCATTTTTCCCGACTGAAAGTGGCTAAATTTCCGTCTGTTCTTTCCAGCTCAGAGATCCATCATGGGAGGCAAGCTCAGCAAGAAGAAGAAGGGATACAACATAAACGACGAGAAGGCCAAAGACAAGGACGCCACAGCCGAGGCGGCGTCCGCCGAGGAGAGCCAAGCGCCCAAGACAACAAGATGGCCGCTAAGCGCTAATGCTGAGAGTAGCAAGCGACCACGGCAGCCAAGAGGCGGCTGACGGCATGACAACGAAAAAAGGAGATGAAAGCCGAACCCGGCGAAGCGGTGGCCAGCGAGCAAGCGGAAACGCCAAAGCGGAGGCAGCGGCGGCAGCAATAATGAAGCAAAAAGCGAAGGCCCAGGCAGGAGCTGAGCCCTGCAGCGGCGGCGCCGCCCGCCGCCCGAAACCCCCAGGCCAGGCGCGCCCCCAGTTCACAGCAGCCAGCCAACCTTCAGCTACTTGAGGCCACCGCCAGCGAGGAGCCAACCACGTAGCAACTCAAAGATTAACGAGCAGCGGCCGTCCGGACGGCGGCGAGCGCGTCACATGACCTCCTCCTGATGTAGTCTTGAACTTTGATACCAGTCTGTGTCGACCATCCCATCATCCCCAACAGTCACCCAGCCAGAGAACCCCAGCTCCGCCCTCCCGGTGGTGGTGGTCGGGGGTGGGCGCGGTCCTCGCCGCGTCTCCGCCTCCTCGCCGTTTCCCCGTCATTTCCCCGCCAGTCCTCCTGGTGATGGTGAGGACCTTCAGGCGGGCTGTCTGGACCCAGGGGTGCACAGAAGGTTCCTCAGCACCAGCTGGGAGGAGCCTCCGTCACTCAGCGCTGCCCATGGGTCGGTGGCAGCGTTGAACATCTCCACCTCCTGCCTCCGTCTGCTCTCCTCCAGCCTCAAATGGGCGCGTCCATCACCAGCTTCCTGCTGGGACTCCTTCGTCGTAGCAGAAACAGCAGAGAAAGCGTCGCCCCGAGGATCCATTTCTTTCCCTCCACCTAAAAAAAACTAGCTCCAATCCTGCATGTCTGTGGTCGTCGTCATGGTGGAAGAACCCCAACCGTACTTGGGTCTGCATCCAACTAGAGTTGATATGTTCATGTGTCCATGGTTCCTCCATGGTTCCTTCATCGTTCCTCCATCGTTCCTCAATGGTTCCTCCATCCTTCCTCCATGGTTCTTCTATGGTTCCTCCATCGTTCCTTCATGGTTTCCTCCATCATTCCTCCATCGTTCCTCATGGATTTCTTCTATGGTTCCTCCATCGTTCCTCCATGGTTTCCTCCATATTGGTTCTTCTATGGTTCCTCCATCATTCCTCCATGGTTCCTCCATGGTTCCTCCAGCCGTTCCTCCATGGTTCCTCCATGGTTCCTCCATCGGTTCCTCCATGGTTCCTCCATGGTTCCTCCATGGTTCCTCCATCCGTTCCTCCATGGTTCTTCTGTGGATTTCCTCCATCATTCCTCATCGTTCCTCCATAGTTCTTCTATGGTTCCTCCATCGTTCCTTCATAGTTCCTCCTTGGTTCTTCTATGGTTCCTCCATCGTTCCTCCATGGTTCCTCCATAGTTCTTCTATGGTTCCTCCATCATTCCTCCATGGTTTATTTCTATGGATTTCCTCCTCGTTCCTCCATGGTTTCCTCCATGGTTCTCCATAGTTCCTCCTGGACAAACCAGACTTGATGCATTAGCAAGCGATCTGTACTTGTAGAAATGGTGCAACAACAATTAAAAGACAAGAAACTGATTGAACCTGATGATTCTGGGGCTCTTTTTTAACTACAACATCAACTTCTGCAGCCTGAGTGCTGCTGGGACTGTTGCGTAACAGCAGGCTTCTCCCCTCCTGCCTCCGTGCATAAATGGAACCCTTCAAATATTCGGCACATTACGTAGGAGCGCCAGAAACCCCACCTGCCTGACCCCTCCCACTGGTGCAGGACCACTTCCTGCTTCACTGTGATTGGCTGCAGAGGCCCAGGCTGTCACCTAGCAACGGTAGCCTCATCCCGCTCCATGTAGAGCAGCTGATTGATCAACGTGTGGGCTGGGTCTCACACACACACACACACACACACACACACACACACACACACACACACACACACAGGGGCGTGGACCTGGGGGTAGATGCCGACTCGCCCCTGCGGAGGCGCCGTTTCCTCAGTGCAAACCTAGCAACCGTTGCCGTGGTTTCAGAGGGGAGGGGGAGGACAGACTGGGACGGTGGGAGGCCAGCCAGCCGTCTTCTTTGATGATCACAGCAGAGAAGCGCTGACCCTGGGTGGGATGGGACCGTTGCCCGCAGAGGCTCAGGTTTGGCGTGAGGCCCTTGCTGCTGCTGTCGCGGAGACTTCCTGAGAGACGTAGCACTCATCAGACCCCGACGCCCCCCAAGGAGCCGGAGGAAGACGAGGCAGACGGCGACCACTGAAAGCTGCGTGGATGCTTTGATGCTTTGATGCTCGGCTCCTCGTTTCCCAGCATCCTGTCGGGTCTCCTGGAGCTTCCATCTGTCCGCTTCCTGTCTTCTTCTTGTCCCCACTGACCCATTTGAGCTGTTTTCAGGTGCAGCCCAGCAAGACTGCATCGCCACGCTCCGGGGCCGGTTGCCTAGCAACAGGCAGCATGCTGGCCCGTGTGGCGGCAGCCAGTTTTTATGTAACTGCGACGGCTGAATGTAGGACACTGCTGCTGCGCCCATGGCTGTCAGTCTGAGGACACGTGCTCTTCCCTCCCCTCCGCATCACCTGGGCATAACAGGCCAGGAGGTTGATTGACCTCTGACCTCCCAGCCCCTCTTTACCTATGGTTGACCAGCAACTGGAAGCAACCATTTTGGTTCACAATAAAACATCAACAGGCTGAATTCAGGGTAAACCTCTGATCCAGGTGTGTGTGTGTGTGTGTGTGTGTGTGTGTGTGTGTGAGTGTGTGTGTGTGTGTGTGTGAGTGTGGTGTGTGTGTAGGTGTGTGTGTGTGTGTGTGTGTGTGTGTGTGTGTTGCTTTTGCTGGTTCTCCTCCAGGTCTGGGAGTAAGAACAAAACACACACATGCACACACACACAGTCATCCCTTCCCCCCAACATGGCAGCAGTTGCCATAACCTTCTCCTCTCTTCTCCTGTTCCTCTTTCGCTGTGGCATCAGGTTGTTTGATGTATCTTCATCCTGAGCTTTGAGGGAAGACCACGTGGTTTCCTGTCATTTAAAAAATAAAGGTACAAACGTTTAAAAATCAAAAAAATTAGACAGAAGTGTTTTTCTTGGGGCTTCCGGTTAAATCTGCTCTTGGAACTTGTTCTCCCGCAGGTTTGACCATTAATTTCTATAATAAAGGGTGATTCTGAGCGTAAAACGCTTCTACTGACGTCAGGTCGATCCTTCTTCTCCATGGCAACAGACGAACCTCGGAGTCAGTGGGACTCTGCTGCCATCTAGTGGACGTTTGTGCTCACTCCAGCTTTGTGTCCAGTTCTCAAACGTCTCTGACGTCATCAACGCTGAAGTTCTGTTGAAAAAGATCGATAAACGTTGACAATTTGTCGTCAGTAGTAAAACGTTCGGGATTATTAAATAAATTCAACCAGAGTTACAAATTGGAGCCCTTTGTGTTTTCGCCATAATACAAAAACTCTCCAGAGGGGCGGGGCTTTGAGATTCAGGACATGGGGGCGAGGGTCAACCACACGGAACACAGTCCTGTCCCATCAGGCTCCTCCCTCCTTCCAGCGAGGCAGAGCGATCCCATTGGCTGAGTTCAACCTCAGTGGGGAGGAGTCAGAAAGTCTGTAGTTTGCTGGGGAGCTTTGATTGGTCGATTCATCTGGAACAAGTTTTTTTGTTGTTGTTTTTAATATTTCCTAATATTTAGATTCTGGGATGTGGCCACTTCAGACAGTTGCTGGAGATCACAGAGATGTTGCCTGACCCCCAGCCAGTGCCCCCCCACCACTGCCTGCTGCTGGCTCTGGTGTGTGTGTGTGTGTGTGTGTGTGTGTGTGTGTTATCAAATGTTGTGCTTCCATTTGTGCTCATTTTTAGCATTTTTAACGTTTCTGTAAAAGCTCATTTCCCTGGCCTGCACTTCTCTGCATAGACAGCATGAGGACAGAGCTGGGCGCTAGTTTGGCCGCTCTTTTGTTAGCTAACATGGCGTTTAGGGATAAAGGAACCGTAAGCTAATGATGCTACATTGAGCGTTAATGGCCAGTTAAGTCTAGCTAGCTTAAATGTGAGAGATGATACATAACCTGATGCTTGATTTGGCATCTTGCAACAAGCACGTGATCAACGGTGGAGGAAATCTGCCCCCTGTGGTTGGCTGGAGAACTGCCTCGTCCTGAAGCCAGACCAGTCTCGGGGAACCGAAGTTCATTCTGAATTCTTTTTTTGGCGGGGGGAAATAAAAACCAGTCTGGCGGCGCCGCCTCAGTTCAGCTCCGTCTTATGTTGCCCGTGGTGGCCCCCGCTTTCAGCGAACCGCCGGGCGCTAACAACGTCCTGCGGTTGTAGTGGTGGCCCTTCATGATGCCCGAGTTGTTGTTCTCGTTCAGGATCTGCTTCTGCTTCTGCCGGTTGAGCGACTGCACCAGCCCCAGCACCACGGCCGCCAGCGAGTACTGGCCCGTCATCCGCCGCGGCTGCAGGATGAGCGGGTTGGGCTGCACGCGGCCCAGCAGGAAGTGCGTGCGGATCTTGCCCTCCTGCTCGCTGATGCCCTTCACGTAGATCTCGCCGCGGTACTCGAAGGCGAAGCCGCGCTCCTTCAGGATCAGGAAGGTCTCTATGAGGACCTGGATCTTGCAGCGTAGCCGCGGTGCTGTCCATCCGGCAAGGTTCACCGTCTTCCCCAGATATGCGTACCTGAGGCTTTTTAGGCGCCGATCCATCGCCACCACCGACCGTGGGCGCCTGCCAAGAGAAAAGGCCGTCAATGGCTGTAACAGCAGCCCCGCCCCCGCCCAGGCCGGCTATCACCCCCGTTTCCACCTCCGTCCGTCCTGATTAGATTCCAGTCAAGTAAACGCGTCAGTTTCCACCGGCTGAGGCTCCGCCCACGGCAGGGCTGGAGGCTCCGTCGCCCTCCAGAAAAATACGCATGGCTTCTATTTTGGACGGACGGTTGGAACTACTGCAACAAAAGTGGCACAAGGCATCGTGGCACAGGAAGTTGGGTGTGAAGAAAAAACAAACATCAGGAAATTTGTCAAAATAAAAGCTCCGTGTTTAGGCGATCTTTTTCGTTATTATGTGAATCATCTTTTTTACATTATTACATGAATCTATTTTTACGTTATTACATAGGCCATCAACTTTTTACATTATTACATGTGTGAATCATCTTTTTTACGTTATTACATGTGTGAATCATCTTTTTACGTTATTACATGTGAATCATCTTTTTCGTTATTGTGTGTGAATCATCTTTTTTACGTTATTATTACATGTGAATCATCTTTTTACGTTGTACATGTGAATCATCTTTTTTTTTCGTTATTACATGTGTGAATCATCTTTTTTGTTATTACATGAATCCTATTTTTCACGTTATTACATGAATGCATCATCTTTTCGTTATTACATGTGTGAATCATCTTTTTTACATTATTGCATGTGAATCATCTTTTCTACGTTATTACATGTGTGAATCATCTTTTTTACGTTATTACATGTGAATCATCTTTTTTACGTTATTACATGTATGAATCATCTTTTTTACGTTATTACATGTGAATCATCTTTTTACATTATTACATGTGTGAATCATCTTTTTTTACGTTATTACATGTGTGAATCATCTTTTTACGTTATTACATGTGTGAATCATCTTTTTTACATTATTACATGTGTGAATCATCTTTTTACGTTATTACATGTAGCCAGATCATCTTTTTTACGTTATTACATGTATGAATCATCTTTTTTACATTATTACATGTGAATCATCTTTTTACGTTATTACATGTGTGAATCATCTTTTTTACGTTATTACATGTGTGAATCATCTTTTTTTACATTATTACATGTGTGAATCATCTTTTTTACGTTATTACATGTGTGAATCATCTTTTTTTACGTTATTACATGTGTGAATCATCTTTTTCTTGTTCTGTTTTATCTCTCGTTTTGTGGGGTGTGAAACAACAAGTTAACTTATTGTTTGCAGCAGATCTTTGAATATATTAAATAAATAACAGTAAATAACCAGAATTTACAAGAAATAATGGATCTATTGCACAGTTTGAAACACTAACAGAATTCCCCCATGGTGGAGTCGCAAGATCTGGAGAAAGGGGAGATTTGCCACTCCGGAACAAAAGAGCATCTTCTTCTGTGGCTCCTATAAAACACAAAGTGCTAACCTCCTACGGTCAAATGCGTGATTTTGTTTTCAGTGTCCTGTTGAAAAGGTCGCTCTAAATACGGGAGCTTTTAGTTTGACAGTTTCCCGGATGTTTTATTTTCTCTTCGCACCCGACTTCCTGTCCCCCTGGCGCTGGTTGGTGCCCCAAGCTTGTTGCGGCGTGCTCCTTCTGTCCACACGCCTCCGGGGGAAACCCGGGGTGAGCTTCCTCTCTGGTTCTGACCTCATCAGTGACATCATCGGTATCACCAGTCCCTAACAGATCCAAGAAGCACCAAAAGCGTCTCACCGATCCGCAGCTCAAAGTTGTTGAAGGAGTGTTTGTTGATCTCCTGGATGCTCTCGTTCAGCGCGATGGCGAAGTCGGCCAGCGCTGAAACGACCCCACTTGTCTTCACACTGCTGTTGGACGAGCAGAGAACCAATCAGATCAACAGGCCGCCTCCCACGGCCCCTCCCACCTGCCGAGGTCAGACCTGTTTCTCGGCGACAGACCAGCAACATGTAGAGTGCTGGAAGTGGTCTTGATCTTCTCGTCCTGGGCTTGATCACGCCACCGCCCGAACGCTGTGACCGACGCTAGCAGCAACAGTTGTCAGGCCGTGGTTGGCAGGAAGAACCCGGCGTGCCTTTGATCTCACCTCATCAAAGTCGGCGATGATCTCGTTGAGCAGCCATAGACCTCCACCCCTGGTTGTTCATCTCCGTCTAAGTAGAAAGTCGAAGCGGCGGGATGGGCATAAACATAGCGTACCGGCGTCGTAAGACCGCAGTACAACTCTCACGGGGATCAAAGGCAGATCAAAGCCTTTTCCAAATCAGGCTTGAAATGAGGGAAATTCTTTCCTGTAAAAGAACCGATAAAAAGCGGCTGGGTTCATCCCGTCGGCCATCTTGTTTTATCAGCGGCAGGAAGTTTTCCATCATCTTAAGGTGATGGTTTCACCGCGCTGCCACCAGGCGCTGTGGCCCCTTCAGGCTGATGGAAGGCGCTAAACAGGCTGTAAACAGGCGGCTCCAGCAGCGACACCTGAACATTAATGGTTCAGTTTTGCTGCCTGTTTAATAACCCGTCCTCACGGATGCACCTTTAATTGTTCCTCTTTAATTAGCCGTGGACGGTTCCGCTCAGCCCGCCGTCATAATTCATCCGACACGTTCGCCTTTTGAAAGCAACGGCCTTGGGGCCCGAGGGCGAGGGCAGACGCCTCCAGAGATGGAGTCAATAGCGAGGCCTTCATCTACTTGAATGATTCGCGAGACACAACCCGAACACAGGACATTAACAACCAAAACAGGCGTATGCGTTAGCCTGACAACCTTCTGGTGACAGGCAGCAAAAATCAGGCTTGTTCTTCTCAAGGCGACTGTGTGACCCTCAACAAGAGCTGACAGTCAGTCAGAGGGTCAGCGGTTAGCACTCAGCAGTTAGCCTTCAGCGGTTAGCCTTCAGCGGTTAGTGTTCAGCAGTTAGCACTCAGCAGTTAGCCTTCAGCGGTTAGCCTTCAGCGGTTAGTGTTCAGCAGTTAGCATTCAGCGTTAGCATTCAGCAGTTAGCATTCAGCGGTTAGCACTCAGCAGTTAGCCTTCAGCGGTTAGCGTTCAGCAGTTAGCGTTCAGTTAGCACTCAGCAGTTAGCCTTCAGCGGTTAGCCCTCAGCAGTTAGCCTTCAGCGGTTAGCACTCAGCGGTTAGCCTTCAGCGGTTAGCCTTCAGCAGTTAGCCTTCAGTGGTTAGCATTCAGCGGTTAGCACTCAGCGGTTAGCCTTCAGCAGTTAGCCTTCAGCGGTTAGTGTTCAGCAGTTAGCATTCAGCGGTTAGCATTCAGCAGTTAGCATTCAGCGGTTAGCACTCAGCAGTTAGCCTTCAGCAGTTAGTGTTCAGCAGTTAGCGTTCAGTTAGCACTCAGCAGTTAGCCTTCAGCAGTTAGTGTTCAGCAGTTAGCGTTCAGTTAGCACTCAGCGGTTAGCCTTCAGCGGTTAGCCTTCAGCAGTTAGCCTTCAGCGGTTAGCATTCAGCGGTTAGCATTCAGCAGTTAGCCTTCAGCGGTTAGCCTTCAGCAGTTAGCCTTCAGCGGTTAGCATTCAGCGGTTAGCCTTCAGCAGTTAGCCTTCAGCGGTTAGCATTCAGCGGTTAGCATTCAGCAGTTAGCCTTCAGCGGTTAGGACTCAGCGGTTAGCCTTCAGCAGTTACCTCGTTGTCCCGGTCCTTCTCCAGGAAGTGGCGGGCCACGTGACTCGGCAGAATGTTCCTCAGCATGTTCTCGTTGTGTTCTCGCAGCTCCTTCATCTCGTTGATCTCCTCCTTGGCCTGGACGCGCCACAGGAAGTCCAGTCTGGCCGTGTACTCCAGCTGAAGACACGCAGAGACGTTACCGTGGCGATCGCCACGACAAGTAAAGCAGCAGTGTTGCTGTGGCGATGGGATAACGGCGGCCCGCTGGCGGCGTTTAGCCCGTCAGAATCTGGTTCTGAACTGGGGGAGCTCAGGTCAAAGGTCAGCTCAGGTGCTCCGGGCTCACCTGCTGGCCGTGGTAAAACACGGCGAGGAGGAACATGGCCATCAGCAGCAGCGACGTCTCCTTGGTGCCCAGAAAGTTTCTGTTGGAACAAAGCAAAGACTTGAAAGATCAAAGAGGACAGTAATCTGAGTTAATCTGCTCTGCTGAAGGTCAAAGGTCAACACTGGGTAAACACTCACTCTGTGTTGTGGTGCACGGCGTCGTAGCGGACGAACAGCGAGGAGTAGAATGCTTCCGTTAGCAGCGAGTAGATGGCGATCATCACCAGCAGCACGGCTAGCTTGAGGATGGAGTTCAGCCGCAGGAAAACCGCGCACGTGACCATGGCCAGGACGCCCGTGAACACAAAATACTGGAACAAAGAAGAGCACCGCGTCCAGGGGCAGCTTAGCCAACATTCACGTCACAAACTTGCTTAGCCTAGCCTTAGCTAGCAGAGGAAACAATCTGCAGCCACGCCGTGCTAGCCGACGCTAACTGCAGCGACTTCAGTCTGCGGGGGTGGGGCTGGTCCAGGAAGTACCTCCGGGTAGAAGCAGATGTCTGGAACGGGGGCCGACTCGTTGAACGTCTGGTTCCTGAAACCGCCGGACTTGTCAAAGTCGCACCACAGCTGCGAGAGAGCGAGAGTTAGCGTTAGAACCGCAACCGCGCTTCTGCCCACGCTAGCGTTAGCGCCACAACGTACGATATTGATCATGGCTCCCAGGAAGTTGATGAGGATGGAGACGAAGACGATGACGTTCCTGGCGGCGTACGTCTCGTTAATCCAGCAGCACGCCGTGCGCAGCACCAGCGGCAGACACTTGTAGTCCTCGGCTGTGGTGACCAGGACCAGGCACGAGTGCAGCACGATGAGGACCGAGAACTGGATCACCATGGTAACAGGCCTGCTCACACACAGCAAGCGTGACATCATCGGCTGTTAAAGAGCTAAGCGCTAACGCTACGCTAACGTTTGCGGACTCCTCGGCGACCGTGGGCGGAGCTACAGGTTCCTCCAGCGGACGTCGTCTCCTACCTGGTGGAGGGAAGCAGGCTCTGGATGGTGGTGATGAAGATGAGCACGATGAAGGCGCACACCAGGTTGGACTTGAAGACCTCGTCCCTCATCTGGGAGTACTGCAAGGCGAGACGGGGGAGGGGAGGAGAGCGGGAACGGCTTCAGAGACGGAGCAGTCGGATCCTTCTCCACACGACACGTCACCACACCGAAGCACGCACCACCAGCGGGGGTGGGGGGACCAGCACCACGCTAGCTAACAGACCGCTAACGGCCCCTGCTAACCACGGACAGAAGCTAGAATCATGCTCATGTCTGGGAATTGGAGAAAATGGGCGGAGACCTGACAAACAGCCAATCGGGATGGAGAGTCGCTCAACGCTGGCACGATGGTCCCGCCCAGCCCCTCCCCCACCCACCTCTGTCTCATGAATACATAAGTAAGCAAGGGGGCGGGGCCAACAGAAGAGCTGCAACACAAACAGGAAGCAGGAAGTGGAACTGAGGTTCTACAGATGCAGCAGGCAAAGAAGCGAAAAGACATGTGACAGCATTCACCAAAGGTCACCTGAGGTCACCTGAGGTCACCTGAGGTCACAGGTTAACGAGACCTTGTTACTGATTTAAACGACTTTTCTCTGATTTTTCTTTATTCAGATTAAAGCAGATTAAAGCAGATCAGACCAGATCAGACCAGATTAGGCCAGATTAGGCCAGATTCGTCTAGTGTTCTTTACAAACGTTTCTGTCTGCCTGTCTGACTGACTGTCTGACTGATCGACTGTCTGTCTGATTTTCTGACTGTCTGACTGTCTGTCTGTCTGACTGTCTGTCTGATTTTCTGACTGTCTGACTGACTGTCTGACTGATCGACTGACTGTCTGACTGTCTGTCTGTCTGCCTGTCTGACTGACTGTCTGACTGATCGACTGACTGTCTGTCTGTCTGCCTGTCTGACTATCTGTCTGCCTGTCTGACTGACTGTCTGTCTGACTGACTGTCTGACTGACCAACTGACTGTCTGACCGTCTGACTGACTGACTGTCTGTCTGATTGTCTGACTGACTGACTGACTGTCTGACTGACTGTCTGTCTGCCTGTCTGACTGACTGTCTGACTGACCGACTGACTGTCTGACTGACCGTCTGACTGACTGTCTGACTGACTGACTGACTGTCTGACGGACTGACTGACTGTCTGTCTGATTGTCTGACTGTCTGACTGACTGACTGTCTGTCTGACTATCTGTCTGCCTGTCTGACTGACTGTCTGACTGACTGTCTGACTGACCGACTGACTGACTGTCTGACCGTCTGACTGACTGACTGTCTGACTGTCTGTCTGATTTTCTGACTGATCGACTGACTGTCTGACTGACTGACTGTCTGTCTGTCTGACTGCCTGTCTTCCTGTCTGTCTGCCTGTCTGACTGACTGTCTGACTGATCGACTGACTGTCTGTCTGACTGTCTGTCTGACTGACTGTCTGACTGACTGTCTGTCTGACTGACTGTCTGACTGACCGACTGACTGTCTGACTGACTGTCTGACCGACTGACTGTCTGACTGACTGACTGTCTGTCTGACTGTCTGTCTGTCTGTCTGACTGTCTGACTGTCTGTTTGTCTGCCTGTCTGACTGACTGTCTGACTGATCGACTGACTGTCTGTCTGTCTGCCTGTCTGACTATCTGTCTGCCTGTCTGACTGACTGTCTGTCTGACTGACTGTCTGACTGACCAACTGACTGTCTGACTGTCTGACTGACTGTCTGTCTGCCTGTCTGCCTGTCTGTCTGTCTGCCTGTCTGCCTGTCTGACTATCTGTCTGCCTGTCTGAATGACTGTCTGACTGACTGTCTGACTGACCAACTGACTGTCTGACTGTCTGTCTGTCTGCCTGTCTGCCTGTCTGACTGACTGACTGTCTGACTGACCGACTGACTGTCTGACTGACCGTCTGACTGACTGTCTGACTGACTGTCTGACGGACTGACTGACTGACTGTCTTACTGACTGATTGACTGACTGTCTGTCTGACTGTCTGTCTGACTGACTGTCTGACTGACCGACTGACTGTCTGACTGACCGTCTGACTGACTGTCTGACTGATTGTCTGACTGTCTGTCTGATTGTCTGTCTTCCTGTCTGACTGACTGACCGACTGACTGTCTGTCTGACGGACTGACTGACTTTCTGACTGTCTGTCTGACTGACTGTCTGACTGACCGTCTGACTGACTGACTGTCTGACTGTCTGTCTGATTTTCTGACTGACTGACTGACTGTCTGCTCTAGGGTGGTGGTCTTGGTGAACACGCTGCACACGCCTGCACCAGGACGACAGGTCCAACAGGGACGTGAGTAAACTAAAGGACTGTTCCAGAGTCAGCCAGGAAGCCCTCAGTCACCTCTCAGGGTCAAAGGTCAGCCCAGAGGCCTGAATAGAGTTTTATGAATTAAACCCCCGCAGGCCAGACCTGGTACTACACCCAAAGATGGCCTCCTGCAGGATGCAGCCATGACCACAAGAGGGCAGCACACCTGGGAGTTCATGTGCAGTATGGTTGTACACTAAATTCAAGCTGTTTCAGGAGCAGAACGCAGACTTTAAAGGCTTTTGAGATCAGAAGGCCCTTCTCTGCACCTCTGGCCAGGCTAGCCTTGTAGCATTAGCCTATGTTAACGTGTGAGTGACCCTGTGGCAGAGGCAGGAAGTGAAGCCCCAGGCCTCAGTCCAGTCCCTTTAGTTTACTCATGAGAAGCAGAAGCGTTTGTGTTTGTCCTCGTCTGAGGACAGGCGTGAGGAGGGGGGGGACAGCAGGCCAGCCTGCAGCCCCCTAGAGCAGCTACCTTCTCTTCCAGGCTGGAGTCTTTAAACATCAGTGAGAAAGGCTCCATGTGCTCTCTCCTCAACTTATCGCCACTCCGTAAGTCGATGGCGCTCTCTATGCGCTCGTTAATTTCCTCGGGACCAGAGTGGACATGCAAAGCTTGTGCGAGGTGGTTTGGAAGCAGATTGATTGAGTGTCTGGTTAGGGCAGCCAGAGTCTGGAGGGAAGCACATGCACAGAGTGAACCTGCCGCTTCCTGCTCGCCAACGCTCGCGCGCCTCCACCACGGCCACGCCCGGGAACAGCCCGCCCACCCGCCCGCGGCGCCCTCCTTTCAAAACAGAGACAGAAGGGCGGCGCGTTCGCCGACGTGGGCGTGGTGGTCGAAAAACGACCGACGAGCGTGCGACCGCCGTCCGGTCGTGGTTACGAGGAGGAGAACCGGAGGGAGGAGCTTCACAGCGAGGAGAGCGGACGAGCGGCGGAAACAGGAAGTGAAATCGCTGCTTGTCCGCACACGCATCCGTCCACCTTGGGGGGGCGCTGTTCTGCAGCGGATCCTGTTGGACTTCCAGACGCTGTTGTTCTCGCTGCCCCTCAGTGGACGAGACCGGAACTGCAGCTCAAAAACAAGGCGTGACTCACAGGAAACCCCTCCCCCCTCCCTCCAACCCCACCCCCGGTTCCTGACGCTCCGGTTCCTGACATGTCCCCCCTTTAAACTGGCGAACGGATGTCGGAGGGTGGGGGAGGCGGGGTCAGCCATCTCACGGTGCAGAGACCCGGAGCGAGGGGGGCCGGACTCCAGGACTGGTCCAACCAGGAACCAGGAAACCACGTGGTCTCCTCACCTGGTCCCAGAACCTCCAGCAGAGCTCAGATCTTCTGCTGAGCCACCTCCTGGCGGATGTCTGCAGATGCTGCTTCAGGAGGTTCTCAGTGGCCCCGTCTGGACCAGCGGTGTTCCAACTGAGGCCCGGGGGCCACATGTGGCCCGGTGAGCTATTCAATCCGGCCCCCAGAGCCTCCACAATCATTCCTCCAGCTTGATTGGTTACAAAAAGGTCCAGACCCCCCCTTCAGCTAGCATGCTAACATGTCCTCTCAAGGAGGCGGGGCCAAACATCATGTGGAGCTTTATCATCCATCTCTAGTTGGACCAGTTTACAGGCGAATCGACTGGCCGCCCTGGTCTCCGAGGTTGGACTCAAACCTTCTGGTGGACATCAGAGCGTCACCGCCGCTGTGGAACACGGATGTGGGAGGAAGAGGACGTGACGACGCTCCTCACCCTCACCGACAGACGGAGAACATGCAGAGGAACGTCTGAGACGGGACGGAAGGCGGAGAACTTACGTTCTGCTTCCCCACGATGTTGTCGAAGGGCAGCTCGGGGCTCCAGGACGCCTCGTTGAAGGTGGCGCTGCTGGCGCGGCGGTCCGCCGAGCCCGCCGCCTCCTTCATGATGTCCTCGGGCAGCGTGAGCAGACTGTCCTCCGGCTGCCTGATCAGGTACGTCTCGATGTTGTGGCGCCGCAGGAAGTCGTTGCGGTCCTTCCCGTGGCCCTCCTCCACCTCGTAGGCGCCGTTCAAGCAGTCGAGAGCGGCTTTGGAGATGTGGATCCTCCTGAGGAACCGAGTCCAGATGAGTCAGGACCAGCAGGACCAGCAGGACCAGCAGGTCCAGCAGGACCAGCAGCTCACCCTGGGATCCCTCCAGACTCCAGCTTGTTGGCGATGTCCACGTCCCAGGACCAGACGTCAAACTGCCACTTCCTCAGTCCCAGAACGCCGCAGAGCACCGAGCCCGAGTGGATCCCGATACGCATGTCGATGTCGTGTTTGGTCCGAGAGCGCACGTACCTGCCAGAACCAGCAGGTTAGTCCCAGTCCAACCAGTCCACCAGTCCATGTACGATCTCTGTCCCAGTCCACCAGTCCACCAGTCCATGTACGATCTCTGTCCCAGTCCAACCAGTCGTCAAGCATCTTCACCAACGTTACTGATGTGATTAGTCAGGACTGTTACTATGACAACAGGGTGTGATCGGTCCGACTGACTTCGCTACATCCTGTCAGCGTGTGTGTGTGTGTGTGTGTGTGTGTGTGTACCTGATGGTTTTCAGCATGCTGAGGCCCATCTCCACGCAGCAGTGGGCGTGGTCCTGACGGGGCTCCGGCAGACCCGACACGCAGTAGTAGCAGTCGCCCAGGATCTTGATGCGGAGGCAGTGATGCTCCTGCAACAGCCAATCAGCAGGCGGTCAGTCCCGGAGGGCGGTCCACGTAACCATGGGAACAGGGGATGCTTACGGAGCAAACCCTCCTCTGACGTAGCGTTAGCGCGGCTAGCGGTGTATCTGCAGGAACGGGGATGCTTAGGGAGGAAACCCTCCTCTGACCTAGCATTAGCTTGGCTAGCGGCGTAACCGCGGGAACGGGGATGCTTAGGGAGCAAACCCTCCTCTGACCTAGCGTTAGCGAGCGCAGTTAGCGGCGTGACCGCGGGAACAGGGGATGCTTAGGGAGCAAACCCTCCTCTGACCTAGCGTTAGCGCGGCTAGCGGCGTAACCGCGGGAACGGGGATGCTTACGTGCGCGAGGCGGTCGAAGCGTGCGAAGAGTTCGTTGAGCATGCGCACCAGCTCCTGCGCCGGCAGCGTGGTCGACAGGTTGGTGAAACCTTTGACATCTGCGAACAGAATGCTGAATAAAACAGGGAAATGTCCCGTTAACGTCCAGCTCAGGGTCAAGCTCAAGGTCAAGTCAACACAAGCTGTACCGCCGCCGGCCACCGGGGCCCTCTTTTCTGCGCTCCGTGCGCGGCCCCGCCCTCACCTGACGTTCTCGTAGCGGTGGATGTAGATCCTGTGGAACTGGTGCTGGAGGTGTTCGTCCTCTACGTTGGTCATGTCGTTGATCATCTCCAGAACCACGAAGCGGGGCAGCACCGACAGAACCAGCCTCTCCTGGAGAAGAAGAACCTCAGCCTCAGCGCCTGATCACGTGACCCCCGGCGGGCTGCTCCTCACCTGTCTCTGGTTCTCGGTCTCCAGCCGCAGCCGCGCCTCGATGCAGCGCCGCGTCTCCAGGAAGGCCTGGCGCTGGGCGCGGTCCGACAGGTAGCTGATGAAGATCCCGGCCGTGTTCATGCACAGGAACAGAACGGCCTGGGCCGCCGCCTGCGGACAGACACACAGACGCGCCGTTGTCATGGAAACAGAGGCCGGCACCCGACCCGTCCCGTGTTCATCAGGCCATTAGCATCACTGCTAGCTACAGCGTTAGCGTTCCTCGTCAATAAATCAGGCGATGGATGACGGAGAAGCTGAGGTATGGTTGTTCTCCGTCGCCATGGTGACTCATTCAGCCAGGAGGGTCTGAGTCAAGCGGCAGACGGGGGAAACGCTGACGCACGTCCGAGCTTCCTGCGTCCATCGGTGATTTCAGCTGCTGGTATCCGTTAGCAACCGAGGCGGCTGACAGCTGTGATTCACTCATCCGCACGCTAACGGATGCTAACGGCCCCGCTGGGGGGAGGAGCCTCTCGCTAATCACCTTCCGGCGGCGGTCTGGAAGGTCACAGAAGGTCACCGGGAACGCCGTAGCCGCTGAGAAGGTCATGTGACGGCGGCGTAGGTTCGATTACCAACCCCAGGCCAGACGTAATGACCGCTGGCGCCAGCTCTTGCTAACGTCGGACAGCGTTTTTGTCGCTCTGATATCTGCCTGCTGCGGCGCCGCCACAACACGAAGCTCCGCCCTCACAGAAAGAGACGCGCAGCAGTGTTTTCCTGCGCACTTGGCGGGCGCTGCTGCGGCGGCGGCTTGTTTTGCTGCTCGTGCGCTCGCCTCGGGTCCTCGCTGCATCTGTCAGAAGCCCCCCGGGGCCCGGCGGCGTGTTATTGTGTTTCACCTGAGCGCTCCCAGGACGCCATCAGCCATGATTCAATTTCTAAGTGGCGCCCCGAAGGCCTCTGCTCCTCCCAGCGAGACCTAAATTAAAAAGCCCAACGAGCTGCGGTGTCGCTTCGTGCAGCGGCGAGTGATTCAGCGCGGGGGGGAGGGGGGGCGGGGACGCCGCTGTGGAGGTTTTAACGAGGCCTCGTTAAGAGCAGGAAAGACAGGAAACGGCTGACAAACAGCCTCGCGGAAACAGACGCTCAGTTATTAATAGTCCCAATTATCAGGAGGTTCTGAGGAGCAGCAGGAGGACACGCACGACCCTGACCTTTGACCTGGGCTTACAGGAGCCTTCGTGGACACCCGCCTGCCTCAGGATGACAGAGGTCAGGAAGACGCTGCAGGAGCAGCAGAGTGAGACCTCCCGCTGTCAAAGCTGCTCGCTGCAGAGGCGGCGCCTCCACAGTGGGAGGTTCCTCCTGGCGGATGGTGAACGCTGCCGCTGTGGTCGTCAGAGCTCACGGACCCGTGCTGTTCACCTGATGGTTCACCTGCTGGTTCTCCTGATGGTTCTCCTGCTGGTTCTCCTGCTGGTTCACCTGATGGTTCTCCTGATGGTTCTCCTGCTGGTTCTCCTGATGGTTCTCCTGCTGGTTCACCTGATGGTTCACCTGATGGTTCTCCTGATGGTTCTCCTGATGGTTCTCCTGCTAGTTCACCTGATGGTTCACCTGCTGGTTCACCTGATGGTTCTCCAGGTGGTTCTCCTGGTAGTTCACCTGATGGTTCAGTTGCGGGTTCTCCTGCAGGTTCTCCTGCTGGTTCTCCTGCTGGTTCTCCAGGTGGTTCTCCTGCTGGTTCTCCTGCTGGTTCTCCAGGTGGTTCTCCTGGTAGTTCACCTGATGGTTCAGTTGCGGGTTCTCCTGCAGGTTCTCCTGATGGTTCTCCTGCTGGTTCTCCTGCTGGTTCTCCTGCTGGTTCTCCAGGTTTACCAACCAAAAATCTTCAGGTTATTTTGTAGAATTGATTGTAGGAGTCAAAATCTTGCGTGAAAGCAGCTAGTTCAGCTTGGTCTTCAGCACAGACGTTTCTTCTCTGATGTCCCCCCATCTCCAAACGGCAGAGCTTCTCCTGAGCATGTGACCCTGACAGTAGCCGGCGGCGCAGCGGTGCGCTCGTCTCTTTAATGTCAGCGAGTGGACGGGTGCAGCCCACTCCAGATCAGCTTCTCCTGCTCCACCATCTCTGAAGCTCCACCGCGCCTCCGCTAACGCTAACCCGCCGTGTTAGCCAGCGTGTTACCATGGAAACGGCCACTCTCTGCAGGCGGTTGTGACCTCAGGAGGTCAAACTTCACCATCTTTAACATCATTTTCTCAGGAGATCCAGCAGTGTCCGCCATCAGATCGTAATCCAGCAGTAATCTGATGGCCTCTGGGGGGGCCGGTGCCCCGGCAGATTAGAGCTGGAGGCTAATCCAGCCTGGGATCATCCATCTGGAGAATAAGCTGAAAATCACCCTCACTCTGGGCTTCCTCCTGGTCTGGAGGACCTGGAGGACAGGAAGGAAGCTCCTCCTGGTCTGGTCTCCTGGCCCCAAGCTGGTGGTCAGGCAGCGCACTGGTTCACCTGCGTCACCGTGATGTTCTGCTGAGGACCATGCATCTGCTCGGAGGGATCTCCCTCAGCATCCCAGCGGTTCTCCATCACTTATGTGAAGAAGGACGCTGAGGTGGACGTGGGTTTACGTCAGCAGACCAGCGTTTCCGTGGAGAAGGAAGCATCAATCTTCCATCAGCTCTGGTCCAAACATCTCTGCTTCTGTAGCTTCAAAGATCTCCTGGAGAAGCAGAAGTATCACTCAGATCTGCTGCAGTGAGGACCAAGACCCAGAACCAAGACCCAGAACCCAGAACCCAGAACCAAGACCCAGAACCAAGACCCAGAACCCAGAACTAAGACCCAGAACCCAGAACCAAGAACCCAGAACCAAGACCCAGAACCCAGAACCAAGACCCAGAACCAAGACCCAGAACCCAGAACCAAGACCCAGAACCCAGAACCAAGAACCCAGAACCAAGACCCAGAACCAAGACCCAGAACCCAGAACCAAGAACCAAGAACCAAGAACCCAGAACCCAGAACCAAGAACCCAGAACCCAGAACCAAGAACCAAGAACCGAGAAGAAAAAGATCAGCAGAAGCTTCATGAAATATTCCGAACGGGTGAGTCTGAAGATGGTCCTGGAGCAATGGAGTGAAAGCAAGAAGATAAAGGAGGAGGAGGGGGAGGAGGTCCTAGTTCCTGGTCCTGGTTCCTTGATCATGGTTCCTGGTTCCTAGTTCTGGTCCTGTTCCTGGTTCCTCGTTCTGGTCCTGGTTCCTGGTTCCCAGTCCTGGTTCCTTGTTCCTAGTTCTGGTCCTGTTCCTGGTTCCTGGTTCTGGTCCTGTTCCTGGTTCCTTGTTCCTGGTTCCTAGTTCGGGTCCTTGTTCCTGGTTCCCGGTCCTGGTTCCTGGTTCCTTGTTCCTGGTTCCTAGTTCTGGTGCTGTTCCTGGTTCATTGTTCCTGGTTCCTAGTTCTGGTCCTGGTTCCCGGTCCTGGTTCCTTGTTCCTTCTTCCTGGTTCCTGGTGCTGGTTCCTAGTTCTGGATCCTGGTTCCTGGTTCCTTGTTCCTTGTTCCTGGTTCCTGGTTCCTGGTTCCTTGTTCCTTGTTCCTTGTTCCTAGTTCTGGTCCTGTTCCTGTTCCTGGTTCCTTGTTCCTGGTTCCTGGTTCCTGGTCCTAGTTTCAGTATTGATCCGATCCTGATCAGCCGCGTTCAGCGACTGATCAGCTGCTCGTTGATCAGCTGCTCGTGCCTGGAGCAGATTCAATGACTCAAAAGAGCTCATGGATCTGGTCGGGGGGGCAGTGAGGGTGGGTCATGTGACAGCCGCCATCTTGACAGGCTGGAGATAGAGGATGTCGGGATCGATGAAGGTCAACCTCAAGCTAACACTCCCAGCTGGGATTTAGCATCGATGCTAGCTTTGTTAGCTGATGCCCACCGCTAACCTCCGTCTGCGGACACTAGCATCGCCTTTCATTAGCATCTAATCAACCATGACAGCAGCTAACGCTGACTAGCATCCACCGCGTCTGCACGCTAACATCTGACATTATTAGCAAATCTGCAGATTAAAATCTGCCAACGCAGATTAAAAGCAGCTAGCTACCGCAGCGAGCGCACGCTGCCATCATAAACAAACGATATCAGCCCGACACCGAGTGTGTGTGTGTATTAATGAGTGTGTATTAATGTGATTGTGTGTGTGTCCACCCACCCATCCATCCATCCATCCATCCAGACATCCATCCAACCATCCATCCATCCAGACATCCAACCATCCATCCAACCATCCATCCATCCACCCACCCATCCATCCTCCATCCATCCACCAATCCATCCACCTAACCATCCATCCAACACCCATCCAACCATCCATCCATCCATCTATCATCCACCAATCCATCCATCCATCCAACCACCCATCCAACCATCCATCCTCCATCCATCCAACATCCATCCATCCATCCATCCACCCACCCATCCATCATCCATCCATCCACCAATCCATCCATCCAACCATCCATCCTCCATCCATCCATCCATTCATCCATCCACCAATCCATCCATCCAACCATCCACCCACCCATCCATCCAACCATCCATCCTCCATCCATCCACCAATCCATCCATCCACCCACCCATCCATCCATCCAACCATCCATCCTCCATCCATCCACCAATCCATCCATCTAACCATCCATCCATCCAACACCCATCCAACCATCCATCCATCCATCCATCTATCATCCACCAATCCATCCATCCATCCATCCAACCATCCATCCATCCACCCACCCATCCATCTTCTCTTACAGCCACTCATCAGGGTCACGATGGGGTCAAACAGCAGCAGTGACGTCATCAAACATCCAGACACTAAAAATACTCTTAATGAGGTGGAGAATAAACACCATCATCAGCGTTCAACTACGAGAAGAAGAATATTCCCGTGATTTAACAGCTGGTTAGAAGCCGGTGATGAAGGTTCGAGTCTGACTTGTTAGAGCTCAAACCTGGAAACAGTGAGACAAAAAGCAGGAAAAGAAAAGAAAAAAGAAAGAAAAAACGCTTCCTGAAGAGTGGCCAGCAGGGGGCGCTGGACGTTTGTGGGAAGACCGGACAGTTCCAGGTCCTGAAAGCGGTCAAAGCGGTTCAGTTCTCACGCGACAATAAAAACAGCTGATTTCTACAGTAAAACAAGCGGAGGGAAAAGTAGTCCCTCACAACGGCGCGCATGAACACAAACACCTCTGCAGATCGCCACATTTTTCTTCTTCTCGTTTGTTTCATTCTTGTTTCTATTTTTATTTTTCTAAAGTCTTTTTTATAGTATTTATTTCCTGACGTATGCTGCTGGAACACATGTTCTACGCTACTCTGGAGCTCGGCCAGGTAAGGCGCCAGTGAGAGCTCACCTGGTTCGCAGACAGCTGCGCGCTCTCGGAGACCAGCATCTGGACCAGGATCTGCAGCGCGGAGGTGAAGAGGCCGGCCAGGATGGCCCAGGTGAGCGGCATGGGCAGCATGCTGTAGGTGGCGAACAGGGTGAAGAGCACGTAGCCCACGCCGTCACCCAGCAGCCCGTAGCCCAGCCCCGCCGCCAGGATCTGCGTGGCCATGGCCACCCAGGTGACCACGCCGCTGTACTGCAGGTAGCTGTGCGAGCTGGTGTCCTTCCGCACCACCACTAAGGCACAAATGACCACCTCTATGCCCGCGAAAAAGCCCAGCAGCGTCCCTTTGATGGGGTCCATGGGGGCCGCGGCCAGCGCGAGGTGCAGCAGCAGCAGCGTCAGCTTGGTCACCACGTCCAGGATGTTCATCACCACCACCGACTTGCGCCGCTGCCCCAGGAAGTAGCGCTGGTACAGCCGCTCCAGGTCGCGCGACTTGAAGGCGTTGCGCAGCGTGGGGAAGATGACGCCCCGGTACGTGTAGCCCCGGTTCAGGAAGAAGTCGGAGTTGCTCGGCGCGCAGTCGAGCTGCAGGAAGCCCAGGTCGCTGCTGGCGCGCTCCGGGAACACCTTGGTGCCGCCGTTGTTGTGCCGCTCCCCCACCGACGTCCTGCCCGCCGACTGTCTCCGCGCGCCCTGGCTCGGGTCATGGGGCTCGTCCGGGCCGATGTCCTTCACCCCTCCCCCCCCTGCGCCGCCCTGCTCGTGAATGAAGCGCTGCTCGGTGATGTGCCGCACCGCGTCCTGCCACAGCAGGCGCTTGGGACGCGCGCTGCCGCCGCCGCCGTCGTCGCCGCCGCCGCTGGGGGTCCTGTTGATGGCGTAGAGCTCCTCGCTGGCGCTGGAGCAGCGAACCTCGGACAGCTCCATCGCCGCCGCCCCCGCTGCCTGCTGCTCCTGTGGCTCTGCCCTCCGGTCGGTCGCGGCGCTCGGTGAGATCCCTGCGAGTTAGCGCGACCGCGCGGCGGAGACGACATCGACCCAAGGGCGCGTGCTTCTGTCGGCGCGGGCTGAAGCTCGGCTGGAGGTCATTGTCGCGATTCCGCCGCTGAGGAAACGGCGGCATAAATCCAGCATCCCCGGACTAAGCGCGCGCGCTCCTCCGCATCGCCAGAATCGCACCAGATCAGCGGCTTTCAGGCGGCGGGCTCCACGCGCCGACGCTCCGCACCATCAGGGTGCCGCGGCGTGACGGAGGCGAAGCGGGGGTCAGCGTTCAGAAGCGAAGCCCGCGAAACGCAGCTGGGTCCGGTCACTTCCCCATTCCTGCGCAGGAAAGCGCGCCGCGCCGCGCCTCGCGAGGAAATCCGACAGCGGGATTTACTCCGGGTCCGAAACTTCCACAGCGCGAGCTCTTCTCCCGTCGCCACACCGACACGGGGCTCGTGGCTGAATGCAACACCTGGCTGTGGAGGGAGGGAGAGGGAGAGGGAGGGAGGGGAGGGGAGGGGAGGGGGAGGCGCTAAGACAGCGGCCGACCGTCGCTGTCCGCGAGAGCGCCACGCGACAACGCTCCCGTCTTCCTGCCGTCTTTTATTCTTCTTCGTCCACGCTTCCGTTTCTGTGTCCTGCGCGCGCCGGACCGCTGGTCAGTGGTCTGACGTCACAGCCGCGTTTGTTGCTGCAGAGGACGCTGATCGCGAAGATGACGTCAGTCAGAAGGGGCGGAGTCCGAGCGGAGCGCCTGGGTCCACCTGTGCTGCTCTCTGATTGGCCCGTTTGTGTCGGGAACCCTGGTCAGCAGGTGTGTTCAGGTGACCTTTAACCCCGCTGGTAGAACATCTGCCTCCTGTCAGGATGGCTGGAAGGCCGGTCCCGCCAGGTCACATCTGCGGAGGCCTGCCCTCTAATCTGGGGCAGATTCTGCTCTTTTTAATCCCAAATATTCCAACTGAAATGATCCAGGATGGATGCATCCAGGGGAATTCTGGGTAATTCCAGCTTAATTTAGCCATTTACTGAGGAGAGCGCTCCATCCCCCCACCCTTCCTCGTCCCACTTTTCCTTATCTGAGCGGGGGGGGACCAGAAGCAGCCTGGGATTAGCAACCATTCCGTCCTGGAAGAAGAGGAGGAGCAGACGTGGTTCCGAGGAGCAGCAGCCCCCACTTTGACTCACGTGTGGCTCCAGGCAGGACAAGGTTCCCTCATTGCTATTCCGTCTATTTTTACCCTCCTTTCGTCTCCGCCGTGGCTCCTTTTTTCCTGCTGATTCTCAGGATGAGAGAAATCCTGGAATCTGGCCCCAAACTGGGCGTTATCCTGGTCCAGCACGTCCTTCAGTTGACCTTATTAAAGCTGAGAAAAGACGGAAAGGTCACCGCTGCAGGAAGTGGTGAGCCGCCCCCGTTGTTGACGATCCATCGGCAGAACTTCCGAGAACGTGGCGGAGGTCGGAATCAGCTCCGTCGAGAGCGTTTAGCATTTAGCACGTTAGCGGGGTCACCCGAGCGTTCCCAGAGACAAACGCAGAGACAACCGCGCGGCTGCTGCACAGAGTCCTCACAGCGACTCGCCACTGCCTCTCCAGGCAGGAGGTGGTACTACAGCCACAAGGCCGCGGCTAGCTGGTCCGGCGCAGATGAAGAAGAGGAGGAAGCAGAGGCTTTCCATTCCCCCCAGTCTGAGTCGGATCAAACTGGCCGACGAGCTCCTTGGCTAGGTTGCCATGCCGACCTTGGACGGGAAATGCGGCAAAGTGGCGCTGGCGAAGTCGTCCTTTGAAGCTGGTTTGGAGACGCAGCGCCGAACCAGTCCACGCAGCAAACACCTTACCAGCCTCTGGTCTCCCGTGGCAACAACGTTTCCCCGACCTGCTGACACTGAGGATGCCGTCAGCCAGCAGATGCTAACGCCGCTAACAGCCCTGAGGCATGCCGGGAAATCAGAGCAGCACAAGTTTGCTTCCTAAAATCTGATCTTGGTCTTTTCACATCCTGGTTTTCATCCCTTTCATCATCAGCTGCTGGGTTAGATACCAGCTAGCGTCCGCTAGCCCGTCCGCTAGCTCGTCCTGCCGTGACTTTTGTCTTTTTACTTTTCCGTCACTTTTTCCGTCAGTACGGAATCGTTGTTGTTGTTGTTGTTTACAGATGGAAGCTGTTCCTGGCTTTCACCCTCCGGCTCCCCCTGTGGATGGGAGAGGAACTGCACAAACCCGAAGTTTCAGCTGGCCCAAGAACAGACGAAGCGGTCATATTTAGGCGTAAATGTCGTCATGGAAACGAGGGACCGAGTCTGAGCAGCAGGAAGTGGGAAGCGTCCGCGGTGGCGCCAGGCTGCCAAATGACAGGAGCAATTAAAAAGTGTCTTAAAGGAGCTGGTCTGAGAATCAGCCGCACGTTCACGTGACGCGAGTTTTAATCCAGCGCAGGATTACGGAGCCGCTCGTCACCCAGGCTCCGCTGCTGCCGACGGCGTTCGGGGTGTGTGAGCGGCCGGAGGGGATGAGTCATCCAGAGGCCTCTCTTCTTTTCCTCTTCCTCCTCCTCTTTCTCCTCGTCCTCCTCCTCTTCCTCCCCCCCTCCTCCCCCTCCTCCTCCTGATGGACCTGAGGAAGATCATCCGTCCAGAGTCGGTGGACCAGATCTAAGCTGACATTCAGAGTCCGTCTGTGGAGGCTCTCTGAGCCCCGAGGCAGGTCCAGGAGACGGGGGTGAACCCACAGGAACCAGCACGTGTGTGTGTGTGTGTGTGTGTGTGTGTGTGGACCACTGAGTGGACAGGTGGACCTGTCACAACAGTCTCCACAGGGGTCAGTAGGGTCAAAGGTCACCGTGCAGACAGAGAGGAGCACAAACACACGTCCGGCGTGTGTTTGCGTCATGTGACTTTCAGCTCACAGACCCCCCCTTGATTTTTATAAGCTAACCCACCACTTTGGAGACGACAGAGTAGCTCTAGTTGGGGATTGGCGAGGAGCGGCGAGGAGCGGCGTGCTCGGCAGCGTGCTCGGCGGCGTGCTCGGCGGCGTGCTCGGCGGCGTGCTGTGACACACGTTCCTGACAGACGTCTGTGATCACGCTGACAGCTGGGACGTGGAAACGCCGCCATCCAAGCTGTGAACCGGCTCCACTAATTAGCGGTTGTGGCTTTAGCGAGGACGCGGCGCCACAACAGCTGAGAGAATCAGGCAGTCAGACGCAGGCTGTCAGCTGACACATCACTACATCAATAATAGATCCGCCCAGAACACCAGGGTTCCGCTCCGTTCGCCCGGTTACCATGGCGACCTCTTGTTGTGAAGCCTGACTGGGAGGTTGGTGTTAACGCAGCATGTTAGCGCTAGCGCTAGCGGCGCTCAGGTGAGCCAGCAGACAGGTGAGCCGCCAGCTCTGACAGGATCGGTGTGAAATGGAGCATCAGCCTTTCATCCAGATCAAAGCATCACTTAATTGATGGAGGTTTCATTTCCTGATGGAATCAGCTGATTAATCCAGACTGAAGCTCCTCCTCCTGCCCGACCTGCTCAAACGTTAGCACTGGGGTTCACCCACACACACACACACACACACACACACACACACACTCAACCGGCTGTTCATCTCACAGTTACATCAAAGGCTTTTTAATGGATTTGATCCTGATTTTTGTTTTTGATGTCAGATTTACAAAGCTCTGAACACCGCTCTGCACCATGTCTGTGTAGGTTCTCACTCATCCAGGTCATGGTTATCCAAAGTAGATCTCTGTGTCAACTGGACTGGAAGGTCTCCTTGAAGACGTTTGGTCCTCTCTCCAGAGAGCTTCTTCAGTTCTGTTTGCTGGGGCAGAGCTTGAACATCTAGCCCTGTGGACCATCGGCCTGTTAATGGCCGGGTGGTCACCTGAGAGTCCTTGGCAGGGTGGTTGGCAGGGTCGTTCACCTAGTTTCGGTTGGGGTGCTTCGGTTGGGTCACATGTTAATGAGTCACCAGGTCTGGTCACCAGGATGGCTTCCTGGACACCCTCTCAAACCAGCGATCTTCTCTGGCCAGCACACGTACTTGACTGTCCTCACAGGACACCTAAAAGAAAGCGGACACTCCTTTGAGTATGTTCAAGCTCCGCCCCAGCAAACTTAGACCTGAAGAAGCTCTCTGGAGAGAGGACGAAACGTCTTCAAGGAGACCTTTCAGTCCAGTTGACACAGAGATCTATTTTGGACCACTCTGTACCCCACACACACACACACACACACACACACACACACACACACACACACACACCTCCCCAGAATAGACTCATCATCACCTCCAACACCTTCAATTTAATCAGACAATCACAACTGCTGCTGAAATTACTGAAACACAATTAATCTCTCTCTCTCTCTCTCTCTCTCTCAGGTGGTGGAGACACCTGAACGCATCACAGCTCCTCGCCGTTGCGTTTACCCATGAGGTCGGTGTGGGAACGTCACAGCCGAGTTGTCAGCGTTCCAGACAAACAATTAGCATTAGCATCGAGAATGACGTGCGGAAGAGGAAGTGAGTGAAGCAGAACTTCTCTGTTCTTCTCTTCTTCTTCTTTTGTTCTGCGGCGGTTGGGCGGCCATTAATCACATGGGCGATGGCGGTTGTCGGATCTCGTCAGGTCAAAGCGACGACGCAGCCCTCGTCCAGTTGCTGCCTCTGTTTCAGGTTGTTGCTGATCGTTAGCGTTAGCGTTAGCGTGGAATGGGAGCAGAACTTTTCTCCGTGTAACTCCGGCTGGTTCTGACAGCCTGTTGGAAGCAGCCTGTAAATCCACACAGAAGCAGACAGACGCCAGCAGAAAGTGTTTAAATGTGACCCCGATGGTCAGATTTGTTAGCGTGTTCTGTTAGCGTGTTCTGTTAGCGTGACGAGTCGTCGAGGTCAATAAATCTGCTCCACCACAACACTTCCTGTTTTCGCTGTCACAGCAGCTTCGTGAGGCGGCGGTCTGCCATGGAAACGTGCGTGTGTGATATGGAGAGCTCAAGTTTTTCTTCTGTTCCTGGAGCTACCAAACCAGGAGAGTGGGCGTGGCCCCGCCCGAAGGCGGTTGCTGCAGCGCTTCCTGTCTGCAGGTTGTCCTGATGATCCTAAAATTGATCTCATTCATTAAAACATCAGCTGGACCATCTCATCATCAGCTCATCACATTATCAGCTGTTCTGGGGGGGTCACAGCGGTCTTAGGGTCTTAGTGGAGCGTTCTCCTGAAATAGATTGTGGAATAAACCTGTTCCACCTTCAGGTTGGTTCACTTTGGGGGCTTTTAGTGGAATTACAGCGGCTGAAGGTCGGGAAAGCTTCATCGGAGCGGAACCACCCATAGAACTGAAGGGAAGATGGCTGAGGCGGGACTGGGCGCCCCCTGGTGGCCGGAGGTGGCGTGACACACGGGTTTTGTCTTTTCGTCCTGGTTTCGTGACCAGAACGAGTGCGATGAGATTAAGCAGATAAATGTCTGCGTGCAGGCCTGAACAGCAGATCTTCCCCACATATTAAGGTCATGCTTGCAAACAGGAACGTGGAATAAGAAGCTTAACTTGGGCCCAAGTATCGACTCCTGAGTTTTAATAAGCAAACGGATCATCAGCTTAGAGCCTCAATCTGAAACACTATCCACTGGGATTACGCTGGTGGAACACCAGCACATGTCCAGGTTTCTGAGGGGAAGCGTTTCAGTGTTACACACTCACCTCAGCAGCAGGTTCCAGGTGGCGGCGGGCCCACCGGAGGGCGTGTCCACAACTCCGTGTCAGCGTAAGGTTCCTCTCTGAAGTTCCTCTCTCATTTCCTGTCAAATCCTCATCTTATTTTACTGACCTTTGACCTCTGAAAGAAAAAGAAAAACCTTTGTCCATGACAGTCCCGCACACTGCCGCCCGCTGGCCAGGCACCGCAACTGCAACACAAATATCAGCGTTAATCCGAGTTTAAGCAGAAACATAATCAAACGTTGCCAAAGATGAAGATAAAACAGATGAAAAAGTTCTATTCTTCTGTCTCATCCCGCCCTCCTCCAGCCGGGACCCGGGCCTGAGCCGTGTTTGGACCTGCATCTGCATCTGAATGAGGATCATGATCACAGCAGAGTTCAGAGGCGAGGAGAGCACGCCACACATCAAAGGCAAGCGTGTGTGTGGGGGATGTTCCAGAGGCTCCAAGAGGAACCTTCTGACGTGCTGCACCAACAACCACCCAGAAACAGGAAGTTCTGGGAGCGCAGCAGCAGCGATGCAGACGATGAGTCATCGCTGCTGAGAACAACAGAAGGTCAATCAGCTGCTGCCGACGGAGCGTGTGTGTGTGTGTGTGTGTGTGTGTGTGTGTGTGGCAGGAACCCTGCTGCTGCTCTGCTCCATGCTCAGGTTCCTCTGAAGGTTCCTGTGCTTCCTGTCATGTTTCTCTCATCTGGTGTTTCTCCTTTGAGGACCTGACAGAGAGCGGCTCAGTGTCGGCGTGAACGCACCCGGAGGCGGGCGCAACAAACACGCTCTCGCTCACTCTGCCCGCCAACGGCGGCTTCTCCCATCATCTGCGCTGACACTCGTCTATCCTGACTCGGCAGGGCCGCCGCCGCCGTGGCAGGAAGTGGCTGGCGGCTGGAGCTGGTGGGGCCAGGAGGTGATTGTGGAGGTTCATGATAGGGCAGCTGAACATCTGAAGCTCCTTCAGGGACCAACGTGCAGCGACAGTCATGCAGAGCGAGGCTGAGCACACGCTAGCATGCTAGCAGCCTGCTAACAGCGCTCCAGACCTTCTGAGAGCTTCAGCCAGGCTCCTCAGCAGGAACCTTTTTGTTTCTGTCTGGAACCTGAGCAGGATCGATCGCTTTAGCCATTATTGATCGACTGGCGGCGGCTGGAAAACCCGACTACAAAGGAGCTGAAGCTTCCTGCAGCTCCGAACAAAGTCCGCTAATGGAACTGAGTGTGTGTGTGAGTGTGTGTGTGTGTGTGTGTGTGTCAGATTACAAGCGTGCACGCTGTGTTGACACCAGGAGCCGTTTCCAAATGTCAAGTGTTCATAAAATAAATGTCAACTAGCCGAAGACGCAGAAATCAAAGAGCTGCAGTTACGTCGTGGAAACAACTGAACAAAACACTCGTCTGAAGAAAGAGGAGGATCTGAAGAAAGAGGAGGATCTGCAGGAGGCTGCGAGGACCTGTGATTGATCCTGATGTCAGCTGATTCTGACTGACACTTAAATCATAAGCGAAAACGTTTCACCTTGAACCTTCTTTTCTGTTTCCTGTTTTATTTTGGTAAGTTTGGTAACTTCCTCTTACTGTCTTTTCCCAACGTGGTTTTTATTGATTCTTTCTGATCACACGTGTCAGACGAGGTTTGATCATGATTCAGGTTACTCCACAGGACCGTTGCCATAGTAACGCCGCTGCAGCTGCCATGCCCCAGGCTGCGGTACGGCGGCGGTGATGTCTGAGCGTCTCCATCTTCAGGAGGAGGATGACTCACTCTGACCTTCACCCAGACGCACGGAGCTCCACCATCACCAGATCAGATCCTGGTGATGGTCCAGGTGCTGCTTTGGTTCACCTTGATTGAATGGCTAGGACATTCTCCATCTTCTCCACCTTCTCCTGGGTTGGTCTGGGCCACGTTCTCTAACCTGCTCCAGGCTGGACGTCAGCCATCAGAGCTGCTCTGGTGCTTTTCAGGAGGCGTTTTGGGGACGGTCAGGCTGTGGCGGTTCCTTTCATGAGCGCCGCTGCAGGCCCGTGTCTTCCTCCCACGCAGTCTTTTGAAGTGCAAAGTGAGGCTGCACCTCCACGTTTCACCTCCACCTCTGAAACAGCAGGTTTGCTTTAGAAGCACGTGTTGTTCTGACCAATCAGAGGCGGCGCCGCGGCTTCCTGACCGAAGACGGTTTTAACCCGCCGTTGGGGTTGTTTTCCACGTCCGCTGTCTTGTTCTGTTACCTCCACCAAGGCAGGAGGTCATGTGACCTGAGCCGCTGGCGGAGGCCTGCACCCCCTTCTGTTTATTACGTTATTATAACGTACGTTGTTATTATATATAATATTAGTTATTATTAACACCATGTATGGAATCTATTTTGAGTTACAGGGTAAATGTTTTCATAGGTTTTCATAGGTGTGTGTTCATTACCTGTAGCAGGTGTGTGTTGGGTGTCTGGTCACATGTCTGGAGCCCCGCCTCCGTCTGCACATGTGGACGTTCCTGCATTAGAGTAATTACACACGGGCCTCATTCAGATATTAGCATTTTAATACAGACAGACAGACCGAGTGTGTGTGTGTGTGTGTGTGTGTGTGTGTGTGCACGCGCAAATCCTTTAATCACCGCTAAGTCTGTTGGTGGGGGGTAGAAAAAAGGTTCTAAAGAGCTTAAAGAGCACAAGTAGTACACTTTCACACACATTTAGACGCTAACAGGTTATATTTAGTCCAGTTCTAGTTCTGATTAGCATCTGCCGCTGTGATCAGGCTCCGTTTGGACTGATTAGACATTAATTAGAAACAGGACAGTTAATAACGTAGTAATAATACCTGACTCATTAACGTTCAGACACTTTCGCTAAACAATGACATCATCATACACACATAGTAGTTTTAATCAGGACACTTATTCCACACACACACACACACTTACTTCCGTGTGTGTGTGTGTGGGCAGGAAGCAGACTAGTTAAGTGGGAGTTGCTCGGACGGAGTTGTGTTTTCCTACAGGTATGTCGGTCCCTGAACACACTTTGGGACTCTCGCCGTTTCCGGTCAGCCGCGAGCCGTGTTCGCTCGCCGACGCGCGACTCTCACGTTAGCTTCTGCGGCTAATTCGCGCTGACAGACCGCGGGGCTCCGCACCGTCTCTGCGGGGACATCTAGCGCGTCTGCGCGGCTTCATAACTCTGCGTTCAGGCTCGCAGTGGTCGGTAACGGTGTCGTGTGGCGTCGTTAACAGGTGATTTGGCGTGACGGAGGCGACATTCCGACACCAGGTGAAGCAGAGCAGCAGAAGCTACATGGAAGCTAACTAACGTCACCTTCAGCCAATCAGTGCGCAGCGTGCGGAGGAACTGCGGTACTTTAGCACCAGGATGCCAGCCGGTAAGATCCGCGTGTGTGTGTGTGTGTGTGTGTGTGTGTGTGTATGTATGTGTGTGTGTCGTGATTGTTTACTGTCTCACTTTTGACTTCTTTTCTCGGTGATCTTCGTAAAGTCATGATTATTTTAACCTTTCCGATGATAAAATCAAATTTATCAAATTATTGGAAGTTTTCATTTACTTTTCTGTATTTTTCACAAATGTGCCGTTTTTTCTGTTAAGTAATACCTCATTCGTCCTTTATATAACACATTTATGTGGGTTAACGAGTTTAATAAAGATTAATGTTGATCACGTGAAAGATGTTTTAAAGGTTCAATAAATCTGCTCAAATCTGTAGTTTCAGTTATGCACAAACTGGTGTTTTAAGGCCCAAATTTAAGTGCTTTTGCTGTAAATTTAGACATTTAAACCGTTTTTGACCAAAGTTTTTGTGGATCAAAGAAGTGTTTGAAAATCTGCAGCGAGCAGAAGTTTGACGGGCGGTTTTTCAGTCCCTCAGCGACTGTTTGGCACAATAATACTGATAATAAACATGCTGCAGGAAAGCTGACAAGCTTCTCCCAGTACTGATATTTGTGATCATCTCAGGCTGCCAGTAATCAGTCGGGGTCATTTGTTGGTTGAAATGTGACCATTTCCTGTGGGCGGGCCTGGAAACAGGAAGCGTGACAGGTAGCGCAGCTAGCAGATATTGTTATAAATTGTGTTTTTAAAATAAAAACGACCCTCGTGTCATTTCCTGTCACATTCATGAATGTTAAAACGTGAGTCTCAAGTGAACTCTGGAATGAATGCAAGCGGACCAGAAACAGGAAGTGAACCAGAAACGGGAAGTGAACCAGAAACGGGAAGTGAACCAGAAACTGGAGGTGAACCAGAAACAGGAAGTGAACCAGAAACAGGAAGTGAACCAGAAACTGGAGGTGAACCAGAAACAGGAAGTGAACCAGAAACAGGAAGTGAACCAGAAACTGGAGGTGAACCAGAAACAGGAAGTGAACCAGAAACAGGAAGTGAACCAGAAACTGGAGGTGAACCAGAAACAGGAAGTGAACCAGAAACAGGAAGTGAACCAGAAACTGGAGGTGAACCAGAAACAGGAAGTGAACCAGAAACAGGAAGTGAACCAGAAACTGGAGGTGAACCAGAAACAGGAAGTGAACCAGAAACAGGAAGTGAACCAGAAACTGGAGGTGAACCAGAAACAGGAAGTGAACCAGAAACAGGAAGTGAACCAGAAACTGGAGGTGAACCAGAAACAGGAAGTGAACCAGAAACGGGAAGTGAACCAGAAACAGGAAGTGAACCAGAAAATGGAGGTGAACCAGAAACAGGAAGTGAACCAGAAACAGAAACTGGAGGTGAACCAGAAACTGGAGGTGAACCAGAAACTGGAGGTGAACCAGAAACAGGAAGTGAACCAGAAACGGGAGGTGAACCAGAAACGGGAGGTGAACCAGAAACAGGAAGTGAACCAGAAACAGGAAGATACTTAGTGCAACAAGACATTGAATGTGCAGAAGCAGCCTAGCAGAGGTAGACGGCGTGCAGGTGTGGCGTGCAGCAGCGTGCAGGTGTGGCGTGCAGCATCGCCTTGAGGAGGTGAACAGAAAACAGAATTTTCCCACCATGCTTGTGAATATTTCCTCGGTTCTTTTTCTGCTCTTACCATCCCGACTTTCGCCTCTGAGCGACAGGAAGTTGTGCGACGGAGCTTCTATTTTTGGAGCATCGGAGTGGCGCCGCCCTCGGCTTCATGTGCCGCCGCTGCAGCTGCTCTGGCAGGTAACCAGCTGCTGGCTTACAGAGCCGGCGGGCTGCTGGGAGATGCTGTCAGACGTGAGGCTCCAAACAAAAGGCTCCCCCTGCAGACTGGGCTGGTTAAGTGGCGAGCCTGGATGGCGTGTGGACCGCTGAGCGCTCGCAGCTCTCTGTGGGAGGTGCCCGCCAGCTTCAAGCACTCAGCTGTAATTACTCCCAGCGGTGGACGCTTGATTACATTAGCGCTAATGTGACGCCCTGAACATCGATCGCTGGCGGAGCGAGAGGCCAAAGAGCGTGAACGTGTGTGTGAGTGTGTGTGTGTGTGTGTGTTGATGTTGTAGAGAAACAACCTGCAGACTGACCACGGGTCAGACACACACCAGCCCACACCGGGACCCGCATCCAACCACACCCACGTAGGGACGTCCAGACATTCGGCGTGTTGTCCCTGGATGGTTAAATGCTCAGGTTTAGTTCCTGCCTTTAGTTCCTGCCTTTGGTTCCTGTAGCCTAGTGATAGCGATGGTGCCCAGCGTCCCCAGTTTGTCCATGCAGCAGAGAACATGCGTCAGCGTGTCTAAGTAGTTCTGCATGGTTCCTGCATGGTTCCTGCATGGTTCCTGTGGGTCTGCATGGTTCCTGCATGGTTCCTGTGGGTCTGCATGGTTCCTGTGGGTCTGCATGGTTCCTGTATGGTTCCTGTAGGTCTGCATGGTTCCTGTGTGGTTCCAGTGGGTCTGTATGGTTCTTGTAGGTCTGCATGGTTCCTGTGGGTCTGCATGGTTCCTGTAGGTCTGCATGGTTCCTGTGGGTCTGCATGGTTCCTGTAGGTCTGCATGGTTCCTGTGGGTCTGCATGGTTCCTGTGGGTCTGCATGGTTCCTGCATGGTCCCTGTGGGTCTGCATGGTCCCTGTGGGTCTGCATAGTTCCTGTGGGTCTGCATGGTTCCTGCATGGTTCCTGTGGGTCTGCATGCTTCCTGTGGGTCTGCATGGTTCCAGTCCTCCCAGCATGCATCGGTGCTCTGGCAGCAGCAGACGCAGGCAGAGCCAGAGTGGGTTGGGGGCTGGGCTGCCGTGGGGCCTCCCTCTGCTGCTGTGGGATTTGTTTGCGTCGTGGAAGAAGGTTTGTTCTGCAAAGGAGGATTTGTCCTAAAAATAACTTGAAAGCGGCGGCGCCTCCGCATGGTTCCTGCGCCTCTGCGGCGGGCGGAGCTTTCATCTGCTCCTCGGCGTCTTTGAAGGCTTTTAATAACGTCTCGCTCAGCATCACACAGGTGGGAGGAACGGCGAGGAACCGGAGCGGGTTCCTCTAGCCGCCACCTCCCTCAGGTCCACTCAGATTAGATCAGACAGGAACTTGGAGGAACCTCTCAGATGGAACCTTCAGACACCTCCTGAGGATCTCCTGGTACCTCAGAGGAAGATCACTGATCCGGATCCATCACTGGGCTTTTATTGTGAAAATCCAGAGCAGGAAGCAGCCAGCTGAGCCAGAACCTCAGCCTGGTGTCAACCCTGGTTCTCCCAGTGGTGTGTGTGTGTGTGTGTGTGTGTGTGTGGCAGGTATTTACGGCTCACTCTGACTGTGACAGAACGGTTCTGTTTGCCTGTTCGTGGTCGACCTTCAGCCTCCTGCTGGAAGATGTTTGATTGGCGGCAGGAGTGCCGGGGTCGTCCTCCGGCTTTCATGCTAAATTACACACACACACACACACACACACACACACACACAGATGTTTGCGGCGGTGACACGTGTCCTGCCAGAGGAGCTGAAGGTCAGACAGACGTCCAGAATTAAACACGACCGCAGCGATCAGCTGACCACACCGGAGATCATGTGACAGGAAGTGCTTCAAAAACCACCGCTTTTCACAGAACCTAAAGATAGTAGATTAGCGTTGGCACGTTAGCAGGGCAGGGAATAATGCTGTTCAGGTGTTGGTGATTGGTTATGGTGACGGTTTAGACCACGCCCCCTCACACTAACAGGTCGGCCTTTGCCCACAGCTCCCCCTGCTGTACACCTGATGGGATTACCGGTGTTTTGCTCTGCTTGGATTATGATTTCCATCTCGCTCCCACCTGCTCCCCCTGGACTTCTGAGTGTAACCACCCGCTCACACACACTGAGGAGCTGTGTGTGTGTGTGTGTGTGTGTGTGTGCTCTGCCCACGCCCTCCATTATTATCTCCTCCTTCTGCATCATTGATTTTCCGTGTCTGCTTCCATCCGAACATCTCCAGGAGCAGCGGGGGAGGGGAGGATTGGAGGCACCGCTCCATCCATCTCTGAAGGAATCACACTCGCGCCAGGGAACGAGGGAGGGAGGGAGGGAGGCAGACGGAGCGTAGGAGGAAGTAGAAGGAAGACCTTCAGCCTGAGTGCATGAAAACAAGCTCAGATTAGACCTTCTGGTGGTGGACGGGGAGCTGGGGGCCGTGTGTGTGAGTAGGCGTAGCCACATGAATGTGGAGTAACAGGCTCGTTCTTCTCCACGTGACCGCCCATCTGATGTCCCTCAGAAGCTGCAGAAGGTCATACCTGGGCGTGGCCGCTCTGGTCTCTGTCCACCTGAGCGTCTCTGGGGAGCTCAGGTTTCTCCTGGCTCCGCCTCCTGGCTCCGCCTCACGTTCCTCCTCTCGTCTTTCCTGCATGAATATTTAATGAGAGGAGCTGATCTTGCATCAGCTCAAGACAAACCCGTCCTGATCCCCATCAAACGTACAGCGACTGAAATGAGCGCCGTGGGCGGAGCCACGCGAGGAGGTTGGCCCTCCTAAAATGAGCAGAAACTGCTCTGAGGTCAGTTTAGTGAGGGATGAAGAAATGAACGGCTGGAGATCAGAACATCCGTGCGGACGCTTCCTGTCACGTCCTCCTGTAAGCTCCGCCCATATCTGGTGGTAAGAGTTCAGTCCTGCTTTGATCTCCTCCTTCCTAAAAGCGTCTCTCCATCTTCTTCACGTCTGCCGAGTTCCTTCAGCAGCTGCTAATGCGCCGTTAGCTGAAGCAGGACAGGACAATGGCCCCTGCTTTCATCTGCGCATCAAAGGACAGGGACTTAATCAGGTGGTCTGAGGTGCTTTCATCTGCTAGATTAGCTCCTGGACTAGCAGGAGGAGATTAAAGTGTCTGTCCGTCTGAAGGTTCTGAGCTTGGATTACCTGAGCAGGTTACCAGGGAGGCGGGGCTCATAACCAGGGAGGCGGGGCTCAAAAACAAGGAGGCGGAGCTCAAAAACAGGAAGACAGGGCTCAGAAACAGGGAGGCGGGGCTCAGGACCAGGGAGGCGGGGCTCAGAACACACCTGCCCTGCAGCTTCCTTGGAGTCCTCTGGTTGGTGCGTCACCTGTGGGATGGGTTGTCGTGCGCTCTGTAACCTGAGCTTCCCCAGAGCCGGTGAGCCCAGGTGCTGACACACCTGAGTGTAGCTCACGTCTGCCTGAGTCAGTCCACACGTCCTTATCCAGGCCCGGACTGGGAGACAGGAGGTCAGAGGTCATGGCGTCTCTGTGTATGTTCCTGAGGAGCTACAGGCTGGTTCCTCGGACCGAGGTGGGCGGCGCCCTCGTCTACAGCCACGCCTCCTCCCGGCCAGGCCTGATGGGTGCTGGTAGGACATCAGAACACTCCTGTCTGTCCTTCCGTCTTCCGTCTGTCCATGGCTTCTCCCAGCTTCCCGGCTGGTTTTTGCCAGCTGACCAGCTGCTGCAGGATGATGGATGCGATCAGCTGCAGTTGGGTCAGGCTCTCATTGGTCAGAGGAAGCCTCTCTCTTCTCTTCTGGGCTTCCTGTTGGCGCAGCTGTAGCTGGCTGCTGAGGCTCCGCCTCCGCGGCTACGCTAGCTAAGCTAGAAGCTAACCTGGGAGCTCGCTGAGCTGTTGGAGCAGCGACTCTGGGGAAAGAATGACGGAGGGAGGTCATAAAGGTGGAGGTGGAGGATGAGCTTCAGGTGTTCAGCAGAGGCACCAGCAGCTTCACGGGTGGCTGCTTTCGTCCAACCAGTCAACAAACGCACCCTTCTGTCCTCGCCCAGCCTGGCTCCATGCTCCTCCTCCAGGACTTGATCGGGTTTCACTGAACATGACTCGTTTATCTGAAGCAGCCACACACACGTGTGTGTTAGCGACTGGTTTTCTGCCGTCCTTCAGCGGGAGGAGTGCCTGTGTTCACGCTTCCTGTCCATGCCAGTGCCACCGCCCGCTGACTCAGCACTTTTTATTGACTCGCAGGACAATGCTAACAATGCTAACGCGCGTCAGTTGATAGGAGACGGTGACGTTCCTAAGAGGCTGCTGATGGGGAACCGCGCCCCCTGGTGGTGGTTTTCTGTGGTTAACACCGTGGTGCTGATGGGGAACCCCGCCCCCTGGTGGTGGTTCTGTCCGAAGATGCTGTGGTTAACGCCGCCTCTGCTGTGCTTGCAGGAGTGTGCGGGTGCTGCGGTCCGCTGCGGCCCAGGTACAAACGCCTGGTGGACAACATCTTCCCCGAGGACCCAAAGGTGAGTCCTCCAGAACTTCCTGTTGTTCCTGCTGAGGTCGTTTCCTGTGGAGCGCTGGCGGGCCTTGTTGGAGACCCTTCCAGGTTCTCCTGCATCGTTTGACCCACGTCTCTCGTCAGGACGGCCTCAGTAAGTCAGACATGGAGAAGCTGACCTTCTACGCCGTGTCGGCTCCGGAGAAGCTGGACCGGATCGGAGAGTACCTCGCCAAGAGGCTGAGCCAGGACGTGTTGCGTCATCGCTACGGGTGAGACTTGAGCTTCTGCTCACAGCCAGGCCGCAGCAGCACCACCTCCATCACGCTGAGATGATGGAGGTGGTGCTGCACATGGTGGTGGTGCAGGTACGTGGTGATCGCCATGGAGGCTCTGGACCAGCTGCTGATGGCCTGCCACTCCCAGAGCATCAAGCCCTTCGTGGAGAGCTTCCTGCACATGGTGGCCAAGCTGCTGGAGTCCAGAGAACCAGACCTGCAGGTGCTGGGAACCAACTCGGTAAGGCTCCGTCTCTGACCCCTTTGTGTTCCCGTAGAACCTCACCGTGGCCACGTGTTGATCCGGAAACATCCCAGAACTCCGGTTTGTTCTGGGGCAGCATCTTCAGAACCTTCTTATCCAGCCTGTTCTTCCTTGGTTCTTTAATGTGATGGAAGATCAGACGTGAGTGTGGCTTTCTGACCCGGTAGAACCAATCAGGAACCTGCCAGGATGCTCAGCATGAGCACAAACCAGTCATTAGGCCCGTTAGGCTGTGGGAAATTACAGGCTGGCTCACATGCTTGTTATTGTTGGGAAGAGTTTGGCTGCTTTTCATTCCCTGCTCTTGTTCAGCTCAGAAACAGGCGTTTAGCGCGTCAAGTTGCTCTGCTAGCTAGATCAATAGCTGACCGCGTCCCAGAAGCTGCACGGTCATCATGGACTTATTTCATCCCTTAATCTTCTGTGTCTCAGAGGATCAGGGCCAAAACCGGACTTAGCGGTTAGCATCAGCATTTAGCATCAACAGTTAGCATCAGTACTTAGCATCAGCGGTTAGCATCAGTACTTAGCATCAGCGGTTAGCATCCGCACTTAGCATCAGCACTTAGCATCAGCACTTAGCATCAGTGGTTAGCGTCAGCATTTAGCATCAGCACTTAGCATCAGCTGTTATCATCAGCAGGTAGCATCTGCACTTAGCATCAGTACTTAGCATTCACAGTTAGCATGTAGCTTTTAGCATTAACGTGGATGCTGGTGTGGGCGGAGCTTGTAGCCAGAAACGACCTTGTACAGCGATTAAACGCTGTTGAAACATTTTCTTCTTCCAGTTTGTGAAGTTTGCTAATATCGAGGAGGACACGCCCTCCTACCACCGGCGCTACGACTTCTTCGTGTCCCAGTTCAGCGCCATGTGCCACTCCACTCACGAAGACCCAGAGACCAGAACCAGGTGAAGGCGCGGACGCGTGTTCCACACAGGTTGTGGCTCTGGAGGTGTGGTCGTGCTCGTTGCTCACACCGTTTTTCGCTAACGCCAGGATCCGCGTGGCTGGGATCAAAGGCCTGCAGGGCGTGGTCAGGAAGACGGTGAACGACGAGCTCCAGGCCATCATCTGGGAACCTCAGCACATGGACAAGCTCATCCCGTCCATGTTGTTCAACATGCAGGACGCCGAAGACCTGGACCGGTAAGAGCTGGAGCTAGCTCCTCACAGAGGTACAGCTAGGGGTGGAGGAACCGAGGTCCCAGCTGGGGGTGGGGGAACTCTGGTCCCAGCTGGGGGTGGAGGAACCCTGGTCCCAACTGAGGATGGAGGAACCGAGGTCCCAGCTGAAGGTGGAGGAACCCTGGTCCCAGCTGAGGGTGGGGGAACCAAGGTCCTAGCTGAGGGTGGAGGAACCCTCTCCTGCTCCCTTCCGTCTGTCTCTGATCCTCCCATCCTCCCACCCTCCCTCTGCTCCGTCCTCTCCGTCAGGTTCTGCTGGTTTCCATGTGAACTAAAATCTATTTTTGGACGCGTTTTTTCCGTCTCCTTCCTTCTGCTTCTCCGTGGCTCTCAGACACTCGTCTTCCCCCACCTCCTGTGGAGGAATTCAGGGTGGAAACAAAAGGTCCTGAGCGCTCACCATGATGCCTTTCAGGTGGTCGGTAAACGACCTGTCACCATGGTAACCAGCAGCGTTGATGTCTCCAGGGTCTCCTCTGGGAGCAGGACCCTGGTTAGATCCTGCTGGATCAGCTGGATTCAGAGGAACGCCAGCGCCCGTTCCTCCGCCTCCCACCATCACGTCTTCTGCAGCTTCCGTCCACGTCCACCACGTCCGTCCGTCCGTGTCGGCCGTTTGAATTCAGGCCCAGTGAGATGACATGAATGTGAGATTAGGCTCACATAATAATCTCTGTCTCGCTGACAGGGCGGGGCATCCAAGCACGCCATCGGTGGCCGGTCAGGACGGCGAGGAAAACCCGGCCACGCTGGCGGAGAACTGTTTCCGGGAGCTGCTGGGCAGGGCCGCCTACGGAAACATGAACAACGCCGTCCGGCCCGTGTTGGTGTGAGTACACTGTAACCCGGGTCTGACCCGGATAGGACCTGGGTCTGACCTGGGTTACATCGAAACATCAGACTGGTTTTATCAGCACCAGTAAACTATAAACTGAGTTAGCTGCTAGCTGTTAGCCGCTACCTGTTAGCTATGAATTGAGTTAGCTGCTAGCTCTTAGCCGCTAGCTGTTAGCTGCTAGCTCTTAGCCGCTAGCTGTTAGCTGCCAGCCATCTGTGTCTGATGCAACAGAAGAAAGTTGATGTTTTATATGAAGGAGCTGAAGACAAGTCTGTTTATAACATGAGGAAGAGGAGACAGACGGCGCGCGCACACACACACACACACACACACACACACACACACACACACACACACAGGAAATGAAATCGGCTCTTATCAGTCCAGCGGCTGAAGGTGGGCCTCCTGGGTGTGTGACATACTCCTCTTCTTCAGCTTCATATAAATTGGACGATTACGGAGCGAAGCGCTGAAGCCCGCTGAGGTTTCTCTGCTGTCACTTCCTGTTTCTGCTCCGCTGAGCCGCTCGCTAGTCTGGACCCTTTGTCCTGAGGAGGAAACGCTCAGGACGGTTCTGCTGCTTCTGTTTGTGTTCAGCAGCGTTCTCCAGGACGGAGACCCAGTCAGCTACCAGGAGCTGAGAGAGAAGATTCAGATGTTCTTCTGATGTTCTTCTGATGTTCTGTAGATGTTCTTCTGATGTTCTTCTGATGTTCTTCTGATGTTCTGTAGATGTTCTTCTGATGTTCTTCTTCGTATGTCTTTACAGTAACTAGCATGGATGCTAAGTGAGGCCATGCTAATCAAGCGCGTAGATGAATGATTTTAAAGTCATAAACATGGACGGCCTCGTCACCTGGCTGTTTCCGTAGTTGCTGGTTTTAGCCGGTAACGATTGGACTTGCTGGATGCTTTGACCTTTGACCTTTGACCAGGGAGTTGTTTACAGTGTTTTCATTGATGCTAATTTGCTCTCAGGGGTGTTGTTACACTAATCAGTCCTCCTGAGACCCCCCCCCCCCCCACACACACACACACACACACTGATCACTCAAAAACGATACAAACCAGTGTTCATTTGGCGTTCAGACAGAAGGGGCGTGGCCTCAGTGCTGCGCTAACGTCATGGATTCATCAGTTCTAAAAACAGCTGTGGAACCTGCTGGAATACACTCCTCAGATACAGTCAGTCAGAGCACACACACAAATTCACACACACACACAAATTCACACACTCACACACACAGATTCACTCACACACACACACACACCTGCATCTTGTAGCTGACAGACTGCAGATGTATGTCAGCCTCACACCTCCTGTGTGTGTGTGTGTGTGTGTGTGTGTGTTTTCAATGTCACCTCCAGCAGCTTTGTCCTCTGACTTGCAGCAACCCTGCGCCCCCTGCTGGTCAGACCGTGTCGGTGCAGCCTCATGTTTGCTCAGACGTGTCTGATCTTCATCGTCATCTTCTTCTTCTTCTAACATCGGTGGGTTCTGCTTCTTCAGGCACCTGGACAACCACCACCTGTGGGAGCCCAACGAGTTCTCCGTTTCCTGCTTCAGGATCATCATGTACTCCATCCAGGTACGCTCCACCCCTGCCCCACACCTGAGCTGCTACAGGTGCATCCTGGCTTGTACATCCATGGGGGTGGAGGTGTGAGGGTTCCTGGTCAGAACCGATCCCTTTGAAGGTAGCGGGATCCCAGCTCATGTTGTTGTCGTCATGGCGACAGGCGCAGCACTCGCACCACGTGATCCAGCAGGTCCTGAACCACCTGGACACGCACAGCAAGGACACGCCGCGGGTCCGAGCCGGGATCGTCCAGGTCCTCCTGGAGACGGTGGCCATCGCCGCCAAAGGCTCGGTGGGTGAGTTCCACACCTGATCCCCTGGTCCCAGTTCTGGTTCTGGTCTCTGCTGGATCTGATGAGCTGATCTGAACAGGGATGATTCAGGAGCGCAAGCCAAGCCCCGCCCTCACCTGTCAGAGTCAGGTCTCCACCCCTCCTCACCTGTGGCTCGGTACGCTATGGTCACGCCTAGTCCAGACCCCGCCCCCTCACCTGGCATCAACGGGCATCCTGGCTAACCACAGAGGAGCTCGTTAATGCCAGGAAACCATGACGATGGCGTCAGACAGAAACACCTGGGCGGCCCACCAGGGGGCGCCGTGGCTGGCTGCTCCAGGTCTTTCTTCTTCTGATGAAGCCGTTAGCTTGTGCTGTAGAGTAGCTCACACAGGAGCTAGCGGTTAGCATCAGTGTCAGTGTTACCATGGTGATGATCAATGGCGCTGCAGATGAACACACACGTGGAGCTAGCTGTTAGCATTAGCGTCAGTGTTACCATGGTGATGATCAACACGCAGACGTGACTCTGTGTGTGTGTGTGTGTGTGTGTGTGTGTAGGGCCCACGGTGCTGGAGGTCTTCAACACGCTGCTCAAACACCTGAGGAGGAGCGTGGACTTTGAGCTGGGCGACGGCTCCCGGAGAAACTCGGCCGCCAGCGTCTCGTCGGGCCGCAGCAGAGAGAGCGAGGAGCGGATCGTCCAGAACGCCATCATCCAGACCATCGGTACCACTTCCTGCTTCAGGCCACGCCCACATTTAGAATCAGAGCCGTCAGAGTGGCTGCAGTACCACAGAGCTCCACAGGGGGGCTACTGGCTGCCTTGGAGGCGCAGTCCCACCTCAGCCTGCAGGGGGCGTCAGCCCTGACCTCTGACCTTTGACCTCTCTCGCCAGGCTTCTTCGGGGGGAACCTGCCCGACTACCAGCGAGCTGAAGTCATGATGTTCATCATGGGGAAGGTTCCCGTGGTGGGGACGCCCTGCCACTCGCTGGACACCGTCAGGATCGGGTTGGTCCACGCCGGTCACATGACGGCGCAGACAGGAAGTGGCTGATGCTAACTGGAGACCTGCTGTGTTTGATGTTGCAGACACCAGGGCACCAAGAGGATCCAGACCATGCTGCTGAGCTCCCTCATCATGGTCTCACACACTCACACACACACACTCACACACACACTCACATGTTAGCGTAGCATCAACTAGCGTGTCCTCCTCAGGTGACCTCTGGCTTCAGGTCCAAGTCCATGGCGGCGGCGTTGCCTCCATCCTTCCTGGATCCGCTCTTCTCCATCTCCCTGATGGAGGACGGCGAGCTGAGGCAGCTGGTGCTGGAGATCCTGCACAACATCCTGGATCGCCATGACAACCGGGCCAAGCTGCGAGGCATCAGGTGGGAGCTGCGGCGGCGCTCTGCTGCTGGTCTCCAGTGGAGGCCTCCCAGTAACCACTGGTGTGCTGCAGGATCATCCCCAACGTGGCGGCGCTGAAGATCAAACGGGAGAAGATCAACAAACAGGACGTGGCCTTCATGAAGAAGGTTTGACTTTTCAACTCTGATCCGCCTCTGACCTCTGACCTTCTCCGATGTTCTCTGATGTTCCGCTAATGTTCCTCTGACCTCTGCAGCACGGGCAGCAGCTGTACCGCCACATCTACCTGGGCTGTAAGGAGGAAGACAACGTCCACAAGAACTTTGAGCTGCTCTTCACCACGCTCGCCATCCTCACCATCGAGCTGGCCAACGAGGAGGTCATGGTGGACCTGATCCGGCTGGCTGTGGCCCTGCAGGTGAAGCAGCTCCTCAGAAGCAACCATCCAGGTTCTGAGTAGTTACTGAAGTGCTCTGATTGCAATGGGGCTTCCTGGTCTTCTCTGGTCTTGGTTCCTCAGGAGATGACTCTGGCCAATGAGGAGAACCTGCCCATGTTCAACCGCTGCGGCGTGATGGCGCTGGTGGCGGCGTACTTGAACTTCCTGAGCCAGATGATCGCCAACCCTCCGTTCTGCCAGCATGTCAGTAAGGTGGGTTGAGGTTCCTCAGTTCCTGCTCCTGCTGCTTCCTGTGTCTGATGGTTCCGCCTTCTCAGGTGATCGAGCTGAGGAACATGAGGGCGCCGTACCTGCTCCCAGAACACGTGTTCAGAGACAAGTGTCCGTAAGTCTGCTCTGCTCTGGAGAACACTGAAGCTGGAGAACCTTCTGAACCTCCTTCAGGCTCCTCACATTAGCGCTAATGCTAATAACACTCTTAGCATTAGTGCTAATGCTAAAACTGCTAACAGTTTAAGCGCTAATGCTAAAAGTGTTAGCATTTTTGAGCTACAGGGTTGGAGGTCACAGCTGAGGTGTTTCCTGTGGATGGCTGGAGCCTCGGCCAGACTGAGGAACCATCTGCTTCTCCTCCATCGGAGGTCAGGTCTCTGACCTTCTGGCTGCTGCCCTCAGACTTCCTGACTCTCTGGAGAAGGACGACCAGCCACTGCTCTTCCAGAGCGCTGACATGGCCGAATGTCTGGCCGGGCCGGGCTACAACGTGGAGAAGCTCTCCATTCCGTACGTTCCTCAGGTGACAGGTGAGGAGCCTCCCTGAGACCAAGGTCCTCCTGGAAGACAGAAGGGGGGTGGAGGCTTTTCCAGGTCGTAAACCTTGTCCTGTTTTTCTCAGTCTTGTACACTGTCGGAAAAATCCTGCACAGATGCAAACAGACGTCCAGAGGTACCTGCTGCCTCCTTTAGCTTAGCTTAGCCTAGCCGCCAAGCCGAGATCCACCTTTGTGTTTGTGTTCACTAGCGTTAGCATCAGCGTTAGCGTCAGTCTGGAGTTGTTTTAAGTTTGTATCTCAGTCCCTTTGATCCTTTTCTCTTTTTCTTGCTCTTCTCTTGGATCCGTGATGGTGAGTACACGCGTGTAGATGGACGGCTGTTAGCTAACGCTGCTCCTCAACCTCTGACAAGTCCAGTCAGGAGGGAGGAAACAGTCCAGACTGATTGATCCTCCCGTGAGCCAGTTCCTGCTAGCGTGTCCCTGTCAGGACTTTTCACCTGTGCTGTCCTCATCCTGTAGATGAAGACCGTCTGACCAGGAGGAAGAGCTTCGTGGACACCATCTCCCTTCAGGTGGACATCATGTCCAACAGCCTTCCAGACAAGGTGAGCTAACGATGCTAAAGTTGATCGGCTGATCTTCATCCTGGTGTCATTTAGAGAAGCTCTCCTTTAGCTAGCTGAAACATGCCAAGTAGCCATTAGCAGTGAAATGGTTAAATATGGGGTTCATTATCCTGGATGTTCAGCGAGGTTCTTCTGCGTTAGCGAGCATCTCTGTTAGCGTTTACACGTGTTTGTCTGCAGTCACAGCTGGCGGAGGAGATCACCTTTGAGACCCTGAAGAAGGCCATCGGTAACGCCAGACGTTCACGTCTGCTGGAGGTGGACGAGTGGGAACGTGTGACCGAAACTGAGCTTGTGTTCGTTCAGATACCACAGGTCTGGAGGAGCAGGAGCGCGAAAGGCGGCGGCAGGTGATGGAGAAGTTCCAGAAAGCTCCGTTTGAGGAGATCGCCGCCCACTGCGAGTCCAAGGTACCAGAAGAAGAAGAGAGCTGACAGAAGAACTGTTTAAAACTGCTGTTTCCTCCTCAGGCTAACATGCTACACGACCGCCTGGCTCAGATCTTTGAACTCACCATCAGGTCAGGTGACGTGCACATGGCTAACATCTAACCCGGTGCTGTTAGCTAACGGCTGCTGTCCATCCGCAGGCCCCCTCCCAGCCCGTCCGGAGTGGTTTCCCTGTCAGCGGGCCACAGCCAGCACCAGTCTGTGCCCGTCTACGAGATGAAGTTCCCCGACCTTTGTGTCTACTGATCAAAAACACGTAAACGCCACGAATCACCACTCAGTCACCGCGAACAAAAATGACTCTGCTGTTAGCTCTCGCGCTAGTTTTTAGCTAACTTTAGCTTCCTGTAGACTAAAGGAGCAGCCATCATATAATATAAATATAACTCCTTCGGTCATCTTTGGAGTTGAGCCGTCAGTATTTTTCAGCTTTTAATCACAACAAAAAACAACAACTCTGATAGAAGAATCAAGTCTTGAAACTGTCTCTTTAGTCGCTAAGCTAACCCTGCTTGCTAGCATCATAATGTTGAAATTTCACTTTAGATTAAGTTTTATTTCCTGATGTTGAATGTAATCATGACGGACGTTTGCGTTAGCCTGAAATCTCTGTTCTTGAACAGCAGCGTCTTAGAGACAGTCCTGTTTTTAAACTGGGAAAGGAGAAAAGTAAAGACTTTAGTTCTTGACCCACTTGTCTGTGGTTTAGCCTCCGGAGCTGCAGGGGGCGCATGTGAGCAGGTTCTGGTGTGGTTTGGTAGAATAACCCCTGGAGGAAGAAGCCCAGTAAGTAAGGAGGACGTTTATAAATCAGCTGAGCCAGATGTTACTGATTATGGATCAAAACTGACCTCTGGCATTGATCAGGTATTGATTGGAAGTACAAAGCAATTCTGTGGCTTTTGATCTTTCAAGTCTTTGATGTCAGCGTGTTGATTGATCATTGATAATCTTCCAGACAGAAGCTGCATGAGTCAGTGACGTCATCACGCTTCGCTAACCAAACGCTCCGCTGAATGTTTTAGCATATCATCTATTTTTGTACGTTTGGCGGCGCTGCTAGCCCGTGGCGGCCATGTTGAGGTGTGAGGTAGTTTAGTCCCATTATGTGGAAATCAGCTGTTATTTTTGATAGAAATCTTCGTGCACCGACTCTGAATAAAACCATGACTTTCATCAGATGCTGGCGTTCCTCGTCCCTTCTTCTAGCGTTCCTCGTCCCTTCTTCCAGCGTTCCTCGTCTCTTCTTCCAGCGTTCCTCGTCTCCTAGCGTTCCTCGTCTCTTCTTACAGCGTTCTTCGTCAACTAGCGTTCCTCGTCCCTTCTCCTAGCGTTCCTCGTCCCTTCTTCTAGCGTTCCTCGTCTCTTCTTCCAGCGTTCGTCTCCTAGCGTTCCTCGTCTCTTCTTCCAGCGTTCCTCGTCCCTTCTCCTAGCGTTCCTCGTCCCTTCTCCTAGCGTTCCTCGTCTCTTCTTCCAGCGTTCCTCGTCCCTTCTCCTAGCGTTCCTCGTCCCTTCTCCTAGCGTTCCTCGTCCCTTCTCCTAGCGTTCCTCGTCCCTTCTCCTAGCGTTCCTCGTCTCTTCTTCTAGCGTTCCTCGTCTTCTAGCGTTCCTCGTCCCTTCTTCTAGCGTTCCTCTTCTCTTCTTCTAGCGTTCCTCGTCCCTTCTTCCAGGAAGTCGACCTTTTTGTCTTTGTTTTGTGACTGGAACCTGGTGCCGCTCTGACTTTGTCGGTTTAGTTGGTGTAAATTAATTTAAACGTCAGATTTTTTTTTCAGCTTTATTATAAAAATCACGTCGACCTGAAGCCTGACTTCATTACCCAGAATCCTCCTCCTCCTCTTCTTCTTCCTCATGCTCCTCCTCCTCCTCACCAGCACCCCCTGCTGGTTGCTGTCCACCATCGTTGGGCGTCTCACCACGCTGGTCCCTGGAGGGAGGCGCAGAACTCTGGGATGGTCCAGACGGACGTTCGGAGTCCTTGTCGCTGCGGGATGATGACATCATCAACGCTGAGATCCTGATTGGTTCCAGCTTCCTGTCACATGACATTCCTGTTCTCACCTGCTGCGACCTGACGTGGGCGTGTCTTCCACCTCCGAGTCTCTTCCCTCCGTCTCCTCGCTGGACTGAGGGGGGAGGCGGGGCTTGGGTGGTCTGCTGCCACGCTGGCAGGAGGGGGCGGGGCCACCACACTGGTGTGGCGGCAGACTGTGGTTGAAGCGCGCCGCCGCCATGCACTCGGCCGTGGTTTTCTCACACACACACTGCAGCTTATCGCACGCCGACGTGCCCTGACCTGGAGTCAGTTTAACACAAATATGACAGAATTACTCATTTTAATCAAAACATCTCAGTTGTTTGGAGGCGTGTCCACCTACAGCGTGGCTTCCTGTTGTCACAGGAAATGAGTGCGTGGAGCTTCCTGTCGGGCTTGCAGCCCATGGAGCTGATCTGAGTCACGCAGCAGTGATAGAAGAAGCAGCACCTGAGCGACCAATCACACGTCAGATTCAGGCCTGGTCAGCAGTGACATCACTTCCTGTGGCTGACCTGTCCAGCTGGTCCACGGGTTGACCGCCGCCCTGCTGGCCGCAGTAGCAGCCGTACATCTCGTACTCGTGAGGGCATCTTCCCGTCAGACAGTGCAGCATCTCCCCCAGAGACACCATCTGCCGCCGTGCGCGCCCGTCTTTGCCGTAAACTGTGAACGTGTGGCTGCATTCTGCCATACAACAGGTTAGCACGCTGTGTTAGCACAAGCAAGTAATCCAGATTATCACGAGCAGATTAGCAAACCTCTGTAATCCCAAACTATAACAACAAATATAACTGGTGGCTAAGCTAACAGATACACAAATGTAGCTAAACCCATACCTACGGGCGGGTTTAGCTCATTAAGGTGTTTGATGTCACCTGTAGCCTCCGACTGCAGCTGGATCTCCGTTAACCCGACGGACTCGAGCAGCGACCAGGCGAAGAACGGAACCGTCCTCTTCTGAGCCACGTCATCATCTGCAAAGAAAAAAGTACAGCTAACGGCGGCTAATGCTAACGCTCGCTAAGCTAAGGATGCTGCTAAGTGTTAGCTTGACTCTCATCCAGCTGAACACGCACGTTGCAAGTGAGCATGAGTAAGAAAGGCAGCGTCTTTCTTCAGATTAGCTAGATTAGCTAGCAGATTTTGGCAGCCTCCCCGCAGGTAATTTGTGGAAAGGGCGTGGTTTAGGGAGCGGCGGACAGGTGTGAGATCGGAGTACCGTCCGCGTTTCCCTGCTGTGAGCTGTCATCCACACAGAGAACTTCCTGTTTCCTGTCCACGGTTTCCTGTAGCGTCTCCTCTGAGTTGGTCACCGAGCTGCTCGGGGCCGCCACAGATGCACGTCCATGTGGGGTCGTGGGAGAGTCGGAGGACTTTGAGGACGACGTCCACGCGTTTGTCACCACGTGTGCTTTCTGCATGGTTACCGTTGTGGTTGTCATGACAACGGTTTTGACTGAGGAAGAGCAGAAATGTTTCCTCAGAATTTAAGAACATTTTCATTCTGCAGATGAAAATTGTTCATCTTACCAAGTTCTTCGTCGTCATCTTCCTCTACATCCTCCTCTTCCTCGGGGGGCGTGGCCTCGGCGCTCGGAGCTGAGCTCGTGGGCGCAGAGGTGATCAGCTGACTGGGCTCAGGTGACTCGCTGAGGACACTCCTCTGTGTTTCAGTTGAGGGTTTGTTTCCTGTGGTCAGTTTGCTCGTCTCTGATTGGCTGCTGAAGGAACCGCCTCCATGGCTGGCAGCTGAGGTATCAGTCGCCTGTTTGGCTGTTTCCGTCTCAATTGCTGTGAGCGAATCAGCTGGTGTGGGCGGAGCTAGTGAAGATGTTACATCACTGTCATTCAGGCTGCTCGTCATGTGATCCACCTCTGTGAAAAGAGTTAGCTGTTAGCGTGAAACCAGGGGGCGGGGCCTATGACATATTGCAGGGGGCGAACTTTACCTGCTGACAGGTCGGACGAGGGCGTGACCTCACTCAGAGACTCGTTAATCTGATCTGAAACAAACAAGCTCTGAGGACCAACGACGCTCGCAGGCGTTCACGGTTTTATGATAAAAAGGTTACCTGAACCACTTCCTGTCTGCGACGTCAGGTTGGCGGCGAGGCAGGAGGAGGCGGCGAGGCCTCTGAGGGCGGGGTCATAGGAGGCGTTGGTCAGGCACTCGATGGCGGCCTGGTCGCACCGGCAGAAGCTCTGCCGGCAGCGCTCGGCCTCATCTGCAAACAGACGCCATGGTCAGGCTAGCACCCGCTAGCTTTAGAGATGCTAGCCCACCGCCAGCGGGTCAGCGTTTCTGGGATGATGCTGAAGCTAGCAACGAGGCGTGAGAGTCGACGTTAGCTCACCGCAGCTGGCGTGAAGGGCGGAGCAGTTGGCGTGGTCCAGCAGCAGAGGCAGCGTCTGCCTGCAGGGGGCAGCGTTCCTGTAGCACAGCCGGTGTGTCTGACAGCAGCTGCTCACACACACGGACAGGAAGGTCAAAACTCGCCGTCAGAGGCCTGCAGGCGCCAGCGGGAATGAAAGCCAGGTGCGACTCACCTGTCCAGAGCGTCTACGGGGTTTCCGGCCGCCACGTGTCTGCAGGAGCAGCCGTAGTCGTGCAGGTGGCGAGGACACAGCCCTGAGGAACAGCGAAGCTTCGCCGCGAAGTTCAGCAGAGACGGTAAATCGTGGAAGACGGAGTGAAGCCACGAGAACCGCAGGCCGACGCACTCTGGCAGCAGAAGAAGAAGAGGGTCAGACCACAGCTGGATCTGGCGCCCCCTGGAGGCAAGCTGACATCTACAGAAGCATTCAGGAGTTTAGAGTTCACGGGTGACCTTTGACCCAGGTCACACGTGTCGTTACCAGTCATGTGATCCAGGTTGGGGTCCGAGCAGGACACGGAGCCGACACACCAAGCTGGAGAAGGAAAACGAGCTGAGATGTTTCCGTTTTCCATCCACACGCTTTTTCTAACTAAACGCCTCGTTAACCTGGAAGCGAATCAAACTCACCGTGTGGAAGAGAGACAACCAGGACCAGAAGCAGAAACATCTTCCTGACGTCAGAGGCACGGAAGAAGACACTCGGGGAAGGGCAGGCCGCCTTTAATGCCCCCAGCGCCTCCTCTGATTGGCTGTCACCTCACACCTGACCGAGAAGCCCAGCAGGGGCCCCAGGCTGGAGGTGGGGGTCCACAGAGGGGCCTTTGTCTCAGGACCTGCTCTTATCTGATCCTCACAGGAGGTCCGATCAATGAAGAATAGCTGTGGGGGCGGGGCCAGCAGGGCGCCATTGTCAGGGCCAGCGGGGGGAGGGCCGGGGCAACCCAGCTGACCCACAGGAAGTGGTTCCCCAAAGGTTTTCCTCTGTTAAGGTCACGTTCTCCAGGTTCTTTATTACATCAGGTTTTCCCTCCAGAGGAAACAGGAAGTTACCAACATGGTGTCGAAACGCTAACGAGGCACGCGCGTGTTCAAATCAACTCAACTTTATTAACACAGCGTCCGTTACAGTCACCTTTACGTCTGGTTTTCGTGATTTGTTTTTTTGTTGTTTTTTTTTTTTTAAGTGTTTCTGGCTTGGGCCACTTCCTGTAGTGATGAAGATGATGATGGCGCTCATCGGCCACTTCCTGTGTCTCCGCTGCCCTCGTCACAGTTTCTCGCACATCTTTGTCAGACATCTTTGTTTCAGATCTGAGGATACAGAAGAGGAGGCGGGGTCAGATCAGGCTCTCGCCCCATTGGCTGTCTGCCGTCAGCTGACGCAGAGATTCACAGAAGCTCAGAGTTTGTTGCTTTATAACTGCTTCTCTCTTAAACACTCACTTCTAGAGAGGGACGTCCTCCTGACGCGGCGGCAGACCTCCGGCGTGTGTTTCTGGTACCAGACGCGACCTTTGACACAGAACCTGGAACACAAACACGGCTTCAGAAGCACAAACGATCAAAAAGGTTCTGAGAGCAAACGGCTCCGGCCGAAACCTTTTCAGGTGTGTTTTGTGGTGGAAACGTCCACAGAGACACTGAGAGAAGAAGCTGCAGAGCTCCAGGACGCAGGGCTGCAGCCTGTCAGCGCCAATGGTCGTCATGCCAACCACAGCTGCTGGGTCAACCGCAGTCCAGTCCGACTGTCTCCATGGACATCCTCTCAAAACACAGAGTGAGAGGTCACGTCAGTCACAATCCAGCTCTGACAGCCCGGCTTACTTCCTGCTTTGACAGAAACGTCCCCTGCAGCGCCCCCGGTGGCCACACGAAGACATGCTCCACGGTTTGAACGTTTGCTTTTATGTTTGTCCTTTCTTAAAACTATAGTAAGTATATGGTAATATATAAAAACACTGAAAATACTCAGTAATGAATATCTTGAGTAAAAGTCTAAAAACGACCTGACAAAAACGCCTGAAAATATACCTGACGTGTGTGTGCGCGCGTGCATGTGTGTGTTTAATTAGAAGCAATAACTTGGTGACAAATTGCAGATCTCGCGCCTGTTGCTAGGCAGAAATCGGCAGGAGCTGCTGTTGCTATGGTGGTGTCTTGCTGCCCTCTGGTGGGTGAAACTGGGAACATCATGTTTATTGATTATTTTTGCTTTAGTTGATGAATTTTACTGGTTTTTAAGTTAAAGAAACAAAATGCAGAAGAAGAGTCCCCACAGACCTACACCTTCATGCTGCGTTTGTTCTTTTTACCACCAACTGTCGTTAGCTACTACCGCCTTTTGTGCTTATTTACCTGGTTTCCGCAGCAGCGTGCTGGGCAATGTAGTCCTCCCGGCAGACGGGGTTGAGGCGGTGGTCTGCTGTGGTTGAGATCTGGCTCCTTCAGTCGTTCCCTGAAAAGCTGCAGGTTGCTGGAACGTTGGTTCTTCAGTCGCTGGTTGAGGTCCCGGTCCAGGAGCTGGATCCCGGGTTGGTTCTTCAGGTCTCGGCTGGCGCGTGAGCGCCGACAGTTGCGTGGTGTTTGTTGTCAGTGTCGCTGTTGGTGCTGGTGAAATCGGGGAAGCAGAGAAGGTTTGCTTCAGCATCCAGGTGGACTCGGGCAGCCTCTGTGGCCCACCTGGCCGCGGCCCTTCCACGATGGTCTGGTTGAAGAGGGGAGTGATGGAGGGGAGCTCCCACAGCTCCGGCACCTCTGCTCCTGGAGGACAACAACAGGTTCTGGATGAAAAACTCATGTTGCCTGAGGTTCCACGAGGAAGGAAGCACGCCTGGTTCCGGTGGTACTGACCCGTCCTCCCGGCCATCACACAGATGTAGGTACAGGTGGACTGGTTCCGCTGGCTCACTGAGACACACACACACACACGCCAGGTCCATCTTCAAAACCGCTGCTGGCAACTCCAGAAACACGTGACACTTTAGCCCCGCCCACCTGATAGGATGGACGCTGATTTGAAGAGCTCGTGGACATAACTGGTGGAGTTCCCCATCACGTCCAGCAGTATGGCGGTAAAGTCTGCAGACAAACAGCCTTTGGCGGTTGTGACCCTGACCCTGCCCTGAGCTTCCCGCCTGTCAGCTTCTCACCTGTGAGGTCATTGGTCTGGTTGGTGACGCAGTAGCAGAATCGTCTTCTGAAGCAGCTGCTGCTGAAGCTCCTCACGCCGGAAACTGAAACAAGACGTGCAGTTACAGAGTCAGGCCACAAGGCGGAGCCAGAAACAGCGGTGCGCCGTCAGGTTTACGGGCAGGAATGAAAACAGCAAGAAAACATCGATCGATCAGGTGATCAGTAGCTTTACTGATCAGTAGTATCAAGGTGAACGTGATAGTTACTGTTGTAGACCAGCAGGGTGAGTTTATGGAGATCCAGAGCGCTGTATGACGTCACACTGAGGAGGGAGAACAGCTGACGCGAGCCTGACGACACAACCACGAGGTCGCGATAGATCAGTGATCAATATCCGATCAGTGACTGATGCTTCACAACAACAATCAGCAGAAATCAGTTTTGATTGACCAGATTAAATCTGGGTTGTAATACCACACACGGCCACCAGGAGGCGCGGAAACAACCCGTCAATGATTATTGATCAACCACTGACCTTTTCACATTATTGGTGATTGTTGACATGTTATTGTGGCATTAACAAGGACAGTTTAACGTCAATCATGTGACCTCTGAGCAAAACTATCGGATGAACCACGTGACTGTGACGACTCTACCTGATTGGCTGGAATTCATTAAAGTATTGACGAGGGCGGTGAGGTCGATGGCAGCTGGGTCGATGGACTCTGCAGGGAATTCTGGGAGAAATGATGATCTTTATTCTTTTAATCTGGATTATGGAAATGTCAGCATGGGGGAGGGGGGTTATCAATCAAAAAACTTGATCTCAATCACAGATCAATACTTTCTGCATCAGCGTAGGTCTGATCCATCTTTGTTTCTCTGTCTGAGATCTGAAACTTCTTAAATCTCTTTTCTGCTCCATCAGAAGGTTCAAAAGACGATTATTGATCGATCGGCTCTTACCGGTGGAGTTCTCCCCTCGACGCTCCCGCTTCCTGTCTCCTGATGCTGCTGATAAACGGCCATCAATCGGATCCATTATCAGATTTAATCAATGAGAAATGATCAATAGTTTGACTAACATCTGACATCAAGATTAGAGTCAACACCTTGTGTGAGGAGGAGGAGGAGGAAGGCCGTGAAGGAGAGGAACTGTGTGCGTCTGTGTGAATCAGCCATGATCATCTGTCTTTAGAAAACATCTTTGATTATTGATCTAACGGAAACGTCAATGAAAACAATCAATATCAGATCAGATCAGACCTTCGCCACTGTGACAAACACTCACGTTACTGCAGACGTCTCCACACAGGTGACTCACAGTTAAAGAAACCGGTGATTCTGATCAATAAAAACAAAGAGAAGCAACAGAACTCACCTCGGTAACCTCAGATCGCCATGGCAACAAGACACGGACTAAACATGAGAACCGAAAACTAGAACTTTAGGATGGAACAAACTGAGGAGAGAGAGAGGAGAGAGGGAGAGGGGAGAGAGAGGGGAGGGAGTGTGTGTGTGTGTGTGTGTGTGTGTGTTGGCCAAGGTGTGAGTGTGTATGTGTATATATGTGTGTGTGACTGTGTGTGTGTGAGTGTCAATTGATCACAGACACTCCAGCATATTCAAATCAAAGCTTTATTGATAAATGTGGGTGCAGATGAGACAGAGGTGGAAACGTTTGCATATTCAGACCAGCGGAACCTGATGAGTGAGAGAGGAGCTCAAAGGCCGCCAGAGGACCTGGGTCAGAGATTCAGACCGAGCTGCCCGTCACTTCACTGCTCACGGAACAACTGCTGTCAACGAGGCTGGTCACATGATAGCTCGTCACATGACCTCCGAACTCCTTTTCTGATCCGGGCTAAGGTTTTCAGATCTCGATTGTGTAGCCTGGCTTAACACAAGAACTAACGTAGCATCTAAAGTAGGTGTGGCTCGACGGCCATGTTGACAAAAGCATGACCGGCTGTCGAAGACGGAGGCGACGGTGAAAAAGGCCAAGGCACAAAATCCCAGTAAAAAGTCCAGTTGGTCAGGCTGAGTCAGTGCAAATGTGGAACAAACACAGGAATAAAGTGCTCCTTCTCTGACACGTGAGCTTCGCATGTGACAGACGTGCACGTTATGGCTTTGAGCCGCACAGGATGGGTTTAAATAAAGCTTGACATTTGAATGACCAGAACGGTTGCAGCATCACCTTCACCAGCAGAGGCGTGATGGAAACCTTCCTGCAACTAAAGATGGCTGACAGCCCAGCCGCACCTATGCGGCCCCTAGGAGCAGGCGGTACAGGTCCTCTGGTAGCAGAGGGGCGGTACAGGTGCCCCTGGTGGCCTGGTAGCAGGCGGTACAGGTGTCCCCTGGTGCAGAGGCGGTACAGGTGCCCCCGGTAGCCTGGTGGCAGAGAGCGGCTGGGATTCCCCTGGTAGCAGAGGCGGTACAGGTGTCCTGGTAACCGGTAGCAGAGGCGTACAGGTTCCCCTGGTAGCCCACACACACCTGGTGCAGAGGCGTACAGGTGTCCCCTGGTGCAGAAGGGGCGGTACAGGTGTGCCCCCGGTGCCTGGTAGCAGAGGCGGTACAGGTTCCCCCTGGTAGCAGAGCGTGGTGTCCACTGGTAACCTGGTAGCAGAGGAAGCGGTGGTTCCCCTAGCCCAGCAGAGAGAAGCATTCTGAGTCCCTAATGCCCTGGGCAGAGCATTGGGGTTACAGCCTAGTGTGAGTGGGTGAAGACCTAGAGGTGTTGGGTGCCCAGGTAGCAGTATACAGTGCCTAAACAGCTTACTGGTAGCAGCGGTGCAGGTGACCACCACAGTGGTAGCAGGGCAATTGGAGTGTCAGTGGTACAGGTGTCCACTGGTAGCAGAGGGCAGTACGGTACCCCCGGTAACCTGGTAGCAGAGAGTGATTTGGAGTGCCCCTGGTCCCAGAGGGCGGTGGTGCCCGTGGTAGCAGAGAGCGGAACAGGTGTCCCTGGTGCAGAGGCGGTACAGGTGCTTCCAGGTGTCAGCTGTCTCTGAAGGTGCTTGCATGAAGGCGTTCCCAGCGGAACTTCAGTCAAGTTTTGAACTTTTAACGATGCTTTGGTTAAAGAAGAACTAGCAGAAACAAAGGAGAGAAGCGCGAGAAGCGAGTCTGGATCGTAAATAAAAGTCAAAAGAAGTTTAAGTTAAGGTGAGGATCTGTTTCAGCTAATTCAGCTAATCTAATTCAGACCAGGTCTGGCGTGCGGGGGTCGCCGGACGCCTCTGGTCTCTGGCCGGTGGTTACCGGGCAGATCTGTCAGACCTCGAGTTGGTCTGATGTGCGACCAGCCTCGGTCTGGTGTCAGGTTGAAGGGCGCTTTCGAGCTCGGACCCGTTTAACGGTGATTCGCCTCAGAAACTAAAATATCCTGTTTCATCATCGACGGAAACGTGAATTTAATGGATTCAAGAAATAAATTACGACCTTTGACCTCTGCGCTTCTGCTTGGCTGAACTCTGACCCCAACAGCACCATAAAACCTGCTGCTCATTGCAATCCGGTGAGTGTGTGTGGCGAGAGTGTGTGGACGTGACAGAGTATCACTGTAATAACTGTTATTACACTGTTATTACAGTGATACTGGGTTACTGTGATGGACTAACTGGATGTTTTTACCTCCGTATTTGATCATTTCATTGAGACAGTATTTTCGTCCACGTTATAGACACGTGTGGCCTGTTATAACACGTGTGGCCTGTTATAACACCGTTATAACACTGCACGGGTTCAGATAGTGAAGATCTGAAATCAAGCGTCCTAAGAAAGTCCTCAAGTTTTCAGGTAAGTTTCTCTAAAAGCCGTCAGGCATGGGTGAGTCAGGTGGGTCAGGTGAGTCAGGTGAGACCAGGTGGGTCCAGGTGGGTCCAGGTGGGTCCAGGTGAGACCAGGTGGGTCCAGTGGGTTCAGGTAGGTCAGAGTGAGTCCAGGTGAGACAGGTGGGTCCGGGTGGGTCCAGGTGAGTCCAGGTGAGACCAGGTGAGTCCCAGGTGGGTTCAGGTGGGTCCAGGTGAGTCAGAGTGAGACCAGGTGGGTCAGGTGGGTCAGGTGAGTCCAGGTGAGACCAGGTGGGTCAGGTGGGTCAGAGTGAGTCAGGTGAGACCAGGTGGGTCAAATGAGATCCAGGTGGGTCAGGTGAGTCCAGGTGAGACCAGGTGGGTCAGGTGAGACCAGGTGGGTCAGTGGGTCCAAATTGAGACAGGTGGTCCAGGTGAGACTGAACATGGTCTTCAGGGCTCGTCTGACCTGCTGGAAATGGCGTCTCACGTCAGTTTCACCTGGTTTACCTGAATGGTAAAAGTTTGTTTGTGTGTTTTTGGTGGACAGGGCGTCCCACAGTGGGTGAGGACACCGACACCCTCTACTACTATCTCTGTGAGGACCCTCAAAGACATAACCCACCAACCAAGCCCCTGACCTCTGACCTCCAAACCAAGTCATGTGTCCTCACTTTGCTAGTGAAATGTTAGAAACATGCAGAACACACACACACACACACACACACACCCTCCAAGGGTCTGATCTAACCTCTGACCTCGTCTGTCTGGACGCCGTCTCCCTCCATCGGCGTCGTCATGCCAACCATGCACAAATCAAAGGCTGATGTAAAAACCGGTTAGAAAATGGCGTAGCAGGGATACGGTCCACCATGGCTCCGCCCCCTTCCTGAAGCTGGTCTAGTCTAAGGTCGCATGCGTTCCATGCAGCGGTAAAGCTTTCGTGTGTATATAACGCTAACGTTAGCTAAAATGCTGTGCAGCTGTACAGAGTCTAACTTTACTATCTGCTTCCTTGTTGCCATGGCGCCCTGTGTGCGGCGACGAGGTCGTCGGCGAGATCCAGCAGACCCGCCCCCCCCCAAACGTCTTGGCCAGGAGCCGAGACCTCAGCCAGAGGGACGTGTCCAGAGTTGCGCTGGACGCTGGGTCGTTACCGTTACGTTTCTCCGTGGCCACGCCTCTCAGGGGGGCGTGGCCCACACACTTTCACCAAACCCCTCCCCTGTGGAGGAGAGTGGGAGCGGCCCCCCGCTGGGCGTGAACGGGTCCGTGTCCGTGTCCGTCTCCCCCTCGGCCAGGTGGCTGGGTCTGGCTCTCGTCCGGACGGCGGCGCCTGCAGACAGGTCCTCGCCGTCCTCGCCGTCCCTCTCCCCGGAGATGCTGAAGCCGCTGGGCGAGCGCTCCAGTTCCTCGTGGTTGACCGAGAGCATGGACAGAGGTGTGTCGGCCCCCCGCCCCCCTGTGGTCCTGGCCACGCCCCCCAGGTCCTGCAGCGAGCTGATGGGCAGCACCGTCGGACGCTCCGTGTAGGTGGGGATGGCGGCCAGAGGGCGGTGGAGGTGGCCATCGCTGGTCCTGCTGGCCCCGCCCACAGGCACCTGGTACGCCATGTGTGGAAAGGCCTCGGTGTAGTTGAGGAAAACGCGGCGTATCTCGCCGTTTCCTGTGGGCTGGCACGCCTCCAAGGTCATGTGGGCGGTGCCGACCGAGTCCACCTGCAGGTGCTCCGTGTGCTGGATGTGCATGTCGACCAGGAAGTCCAGCTTCTTCTCCATGTCCTCCACCTGAGACACAAACAGCAGCAGGTTTCCATGGTAACCAGGTGCTTGTGAACGCGCTGGGCGGAGCAGAGGCGAGCGTACCTGCCTCTCCACCCGGACAAACCGACCCATCATGCTTTGGTCCTCAGCGTCCGGCAAGGAAGCAGCTTTGGGGAGGAAGGACTCGTGCCTGGAGGACAGCAGAGCGCACAGGTGAGAGACAGGGGAGCTGGACACAGGTGAGAGACAGACAGGAGGAGCTGGACACAGGTGAGAGACAGGGGAGCTGGACACAGGTGAGAGACAGACAGGAGGAGCTGGACACAGGTGAGAGACAGGGGGAGCTGACACAGGTGGGAGAGACAGACAGGAGGAGCTGGGACACAGTGAGACAGGGGAGCTGGACACAGTGGAGAGACAGACAGGAGAGGAGCTGACACAGGTGAGAGACAGGAGGAGCTGACACAGGTGAGAGACAGACAGGAGGAGCTGGACACAGGTGAGAGACAGGGAGCTGGACACAGGTGAGAGACAGACAGGAGGAGCTGGACAGGTGAGAGACAGAGCTGACACAGGTGAGGAGACAGGGGCGGAGCGCTGGGACACAGGTGAGAGACAGGGAGCTGACACAGGTGAGAGACAGGGGCGTGAGCTGGACACAGGGGTGGGAGACAGGGGAGCTGGAGCACAGGTGAGAGAGCAGGACAGGAGGAGCTGGACACAGGTGAGGAGACAGACAGGAGGAGCTGGACAGGTAGACAGGGGAGCTGGGACACAGGTGGTGCACCTGGGCTGCACTGGCTGGACGGGCAGGTGAAGGAGGCTTGTATTCTTCTTCTGTTTGGGGGTGAGGGGGGGTCCGGGGGCCAGGATCATGTCGATCCTTCAAGGAGGAGAAAGGTGTGACTGAAAGGAGGAGGTGTGGTCAGAGGGTGGACAGTGC
>CM027093.1:289726-314726 GCA_015343265.1 Pao palembangensis | reverse complement strand
TTGGGTGAGCAAGCCGTTCAGGCCCAAACTTTATCGACACTGACTCGCTGACGCGGACGCTGATGCTAACCTAAATGTGGCTATGACCGTGTTGTGGGCTCTTCAGATGATAAAGGCCTGGACCACAGTGATGGCTTCCACGCCGGGATGCCCATCCCCTGCTCCGACAGCCAAGCTAGCTCCTGTGTTCACGGGCAGTGTGAGATCAGACACAGTGTCGCCACCTGCAAGTGTGTGGCCGCCTGAGCGGATGCTAGTGTTGCTAACGCTCAGGCTAACTTCCCGAACTGATGCTGTGTGCGCCGGTGGTGATGCCGGATACAAAGGCGTTCAGTGTGACGACTCGAGGTTCAACGTCCTCGTGGTCCCCAGCGGACAGAAGCTCCACTACATATCTTCGCGCCATCATTGGCGCCCGTTAGATCGCCATCGCCGATACGCCGTGTTGATGTGCATCTGAGTGGTGAGCCTCCTCTTTTGTGGTTATGCGTGAGGTTAGCTAGCGTGTAGCCGTCAGTTCGTGGCTCCAGCAGGCTGAATCTTCTGTCTGACATGTTATGAGCTAACGCTAAAGCATGCTGCGATGTGTGTCTCTTCGGAAGTGTCGAAGAACAACAGAAGTGCCGACACAAGCAAAACCTTGGACACTTTTCCTGGACGCAAACTCCCGGGATGGTATAGCCGTTTCGGGCTTTTTGATACATTTTTACACCATTGAAATTTTTTTAAAATAAGCGTGTCGTGTTAGCCTTTCTTGTCCGGGAAAGCATCACTATGAAACGGAGAATATCGATGTCAGGGGCCTTTTTTCTCTCCTCTCTCGCTGTTGGATGATTGTCTGATTTCTGAGTTGGGGGGACGTTAGAATCGTCTCTGCGAAGCAGCTACGTTTCCTTCGTTAGCATCGTAACGAGCAGCCGCGGACCGGCAGCTTTATTCGTGTTCTTTGTCGCCGTCGCTGTGTTTCAACAAGCTAATAGCGTCTTATTTAGAAACGTGCTTGTGAACATTTTACAATAAGAGTACATCCGTTCACTTTGATGCAGGGATGATGAAGAATTGCTGGTTTCTGTTTCTTCGTTTACACCTCAGAATTTCCGTTAGCAGTTTGTTGTTTTCATTCATTCCCTTTATTCCGCCCGTTCATCCGTTAAGTTAATGCGTTCTGTTATACCAGCTAGCCTGCGTCGTTACTGTGCTCTTATTCTAAAATCTTGTGCGTAGCTGTTTTTTCTTTGTTTTCGTTGTTTTCTGGTGACTGTATATTTGCATGGATTGTGAAAACCTTGTATCGTGCTGTAGTTTCAACTTTTTAAAGCAACAGTTTGCAGCTGTTTGCTCAGAAAGGATGATGATGAAAGTGACAACAAAACGTATTTAGGTTGCTTTTAATTTGGTTTCTGAGTTCAGACAATGAAACGGAGGTTTGTCTGTTTTCAGAGGTTAGAACTGAATTTAAATATAGGAATGTAAAACTTTGACTTGTCGGCTGAGTATAACAAGACAAATGATTTATCTTATAAAACATGGTTTTATCAGCGTCAACAGCCATCATTTACAATGCTAAAGCATTAGCATAAACCACATCAAAGGCTGTGCTGCATTTGGGATCCTCCTGCACGGACGTAGAGTTGAGACCGTTTGTATTTTGTCTTTATTTGTGTGTTTTTTTCCAAAGCTGGCGCAGACGAACCAAAGCTAACGTTAGCACGCTATCAAACCTGAATAAGATGAGGCAGCGGCGATGAACGCATCGAGGTGAAGCTCAAATAAACCAGCTCTTCATGTAAGCGGTGGCTGCTGACAGTATGGCGTCTCCATGACAGGAAATGATTAAAATGAACATGCTCAAAGCTCCGCCCTCTGCCCAATGACATCATCACTCCGACATGGCCCCGCCCACGTGTGTATTCCATCTTTAACCGGCGTCAGTCCCGCAGCAATAATTCACTGTTTTAAATTCTTTCAAGGGTTGTAAAGCTAACTTCAGCCTTTAGCCTCACTTTAGCTCAGAAATGTGAAACATCTCGACTGAAGCCTGGAGGGTGTCGTTTCCTGTGATGGGGGCGTGTCTGTAACCTTAGTGGGCGTGGCTCCAGGTGACTGAATGTGACTCATTTCTCCAAATCACCAGCTGCAACTTTTTACTTTAAGCAGTAATAAATTTGTTTGGATTTAATATCCACTGCATGTTGACTCTGGGAGGCTGTGGTTCCTGTCTGCCAAAATAAAAGCTTTTTAATGACTTCTGTCAGTGGTTTCCTCTTCCATCACTTCCTGTCACTTCCTGGCCCGATTCGGACTCTCATAAATAAATGAATGAATGTAGCCTCTATGCTGCTGCCGACAGGAGCCTTTCTAACATTATCAATGAGTTTTAGAATCAGAGCAAAGGTCATCAAGGTCACGATCTGAGAGGGGGCGTGGCTAATGTCCACCCAGCAAATATAGACATTGGCGTGTGTGTGTGTGTGTGTAGCAGCTGTTGTCTTCCGTTGCCTCATGGTGAACCTCGTGGTCCACGACCCTGCCATGGCGGTGAACAGATCCAGAAGCGTCCTGGTGGTGCTCCTCCGTCTGGTCAGAAGGTTTTGGGTTCAGAGGCAGATGAGTGCAGATCAGAGAATCTTCCAGCCCTCAGCAGGACGGGGGTCAGGTCTCCACCTTCTGCTCCAGTCAGACGACCCTCCTGTAGACCTGGTCCTTGCTGTTTCGTGGCGCGCTCAGAATAAATCCAGCCTGTCAGGAGCTCTTTATAGCTTCTGACAGGCAACGCTAACCTCTTAATCCCACTCAAAGGTTCTGTAATCTGACAGGACAGCTGGTGCATCTGCAGAAGCACCTCCAAGCTGCTGGTGACGGACGTGTCCCACAGGTTGCAAGGTGGAGCTGCCAAACTGGGAACGCTGGGTGAAGACCAGCTGAGGAGCAGATGTGCTCCACATTCCACCAGCCGGGACTGGCCAGAAAGAAGCAGGAAGTGGACTTCTGGGTGGGGGTTTCCACCCTGGCCTAAATGTCAGAGTGTCTCCTTTCGCTGTATTTTTAGGCTGGGGGTCCGTGTCCGACCCCCCCTTTCCAAAACTGGAGTGGGCGGAGCCTGTCCCCTCTCCGGTCCCGGACCGGAAGTATGCTCCCATCTGAGCTCCGACGGTCCCTGAGCCACAGAACATCGACCCTCTCAGAGCCACCATGGATCCTTTCAGCTGCACACGGCAGGCGTCAGGAGCTGGAATATTGGGGTGGAGGACAGGCGGGGAACCCCATCAGGCGCTCTCACCATCCTGTCGCTGCTGGAGCGCGTGGCCGGGATCATCGACAACGTCCAGTCCAGCCAGCAGCGCATGGAGGAGCGGCAGCTGGAGCTGGAGAACAACATCCGGAGCGTCCAGGGCGACGTGCTGAAGCTGGCCAAGGACCACGGCGACACCAGCAGCACCGTGGAGAAGCTGCTGCAGAAGACCCGCAAGGTCAGCGCCAACGTCAAGGAGGTCCGCACCCGCGTGGAGAAGCAGAACGTCCGCGTCAAGAAGGTGGAGTCCACGCAGGACGAGCTGCTGAGCCGCAACAGGTTCCGCGTCGTCATTTACCAGGTAGGATCGAAGAACCAGCTGAGCACTGTCTCCACACACGTGGTGGACAGGAACAGATGCAGGAACATCTGGGAAACATCTGCGTCCTTCTGCAGCCTCCCAACGTTCCTGCATCCTCAAGAACAGAATCCCGGAGTTCTCTCGAAAAGATGTTGTTGAGGCAAAAAACCCAGTACTCTTAGAACTGGGAGAACTGGGAAACTGGAAGCGTCAGCAGAGCCTCCACTGAGAATAGGTGAGGTCACCCAGCCTCCACTCTGATTGGCCAACACGTCTGATTAAAGTCTGAATGTTAAAGACGAACTTTTTATTTTAGAGCTTTTGTTGTGAAACGCAAACAGGAAGTGAGTAACTGGGGTTAATAATCTCACTTTATTTAACCTTTAGGCTAATAATCAAACCATATAAGAGGACACACACACACACACACACACCTCACCTCACACACACACACTCACCACACTCACACACACACACACACACACACTCACACACTCACACACACACTCACACACTCCACACACACACACACTCACACACTCACACACACACACACACACACTCACACACACACACACTCACACCTCACACACTCACACACACACCTCACACTCACACCTCACACACACACTCACACACACACACACACACACACACACACACACTCACACACTCACACACACACACACACACACACACACAACCACACACACACTCTAACACACACACTCACACACACACACACACACTCACAAAGCCACTCACACACACACACACACACACACACTCACACACACACACACTCACACTCACACACACACACACACACACACACTCACACACACACACACACACACACACCTCCTCCTCCTCTCTGCTCTAACTCCTCCTCCTCTCTGCTCTAACTCCTCCTCTCTGCTCTAACTCCTCCTCTCTGCTCTAACTCCTCCTCCTCTCTGCTCTAGCTCCTCCTTCTCTCTGCTCACTCCCACTCCTCTCTCTGCTCCTAACTCCTCCTCTGCTCACTCCTCACTCCTCTCTGCTCTAACTCCTCTCCTCTCTGCTCCCTAACTCCTCCTCTCTCTCTAACTCCTCTCTCTAACTCCTCTATCACTCCTCTCTCTGCTCTAACTCCTCCTTCTCTCTGCTCTAACTCCTCCTCTCTGCTCTAACTCCTCCTCCTCTCTGCTCTAACTCCTCCTCTCTGCTCTAACTCCTCCTCCTCCTGCTCCTCGTGTGTTCTCTGTCTGCAGGGTGAGAAGGAGGTGCCTTCGGTGGCCGTCACCAAGTCTCCTAAAGGAGTCAGCCTGGAGGGGCTGGAGATGGAGGCCGACTCCTACGACGCCCCCGCTGACCTGTCCTCTGGCGAGGGAGTACCTGAGCGTGGAGGAGGCCGACCCGTCCCGAGCCACTCGCATCAGGAGGTCCATGGCGAAGGGCACGGAGAGCTGAAGGCCGCCTTCTCCAAGGAGAACATGAGCAAGACCAGAGACCACCCTGGGCACCAAGTTCCACCACCTGGGAGAAGGTCATGCCCGAGGCGGGACAAGATGCAGCGTAAGCTGGCGGCGGCTGAGCCGGCCGCCAGAGGGCGCCCAGCAGAGACACCTTCAGGATCAAGCTGAAGAAGGAGCGCGCCGTGGCCGAAGGCCAGGAGGGCGCCGCCCCCGAGGAGCCCCTGGCCTCCCCGGAGCTCGCCACGGAAACCAAGAGGGAGGGCCCCCTAGAGGAGGCTGGCGCCACTCGGATAGAAGAGTAGGACCGTAGCTCAGACAGGAAGAGGCGGGGCTCGGGTTCAAGTCAGGCTGTGATTGGTTAGGCCTGGTGATCGATTTCTATTGGACCTTAAAAATTAGGCTAACGAAAGGAAGTGATGTTCAGCATTTAAAGAAATATCCTAAAGCGGAGAAATAAAAGAGGATTAGTGTGGAAAAATATGTGGTTTTAGAGGTTTTTCTAAAGAAAAACATCAAGCGTTTCGGCTTTTTTTCAGTGGCCTGTTTGAGGTTTGGGAAGGAAAGCGAAGGTTGGCGCGGAGCTGGTGGCCGTTTACCAGGTGAAAAGGTAGCGGAAGGTCTGGTTCCAGGCTGGTTCCAGGCTGGTTCCAGGCTGGTTCCACCCCCCACCAGGAACCAAGGTGACGGCAGTGAGAACAAAGGTTTTGACAGGAAGGCGGTAAAACCATCTTTTCTGTAGAAGAACCCAGAGATAAAATGTCTGCATGACTTTCTGTCTGTGGCAGACAGATCTTCTTTCTCCAGACAGAGATGAGGTCAGTCCTGAGCTTCAGCGCTTTGGCAGAGTGAATGTGTTCTCTTTGTTTGTTTTTCCTAATTGCTGCTAGCTGAAAACATTTCTTTGAAGGTTCTGATCTAGATGATCTCTGACCCTTATTTTGAAATATCAACTTCCTGCGTTTGAGCTTTAAGCTTGTTTAATGGTTGAGTTTTAACTAATGGTTGTGAGAAAGTGTTAAAAAAAGAAAACCAGTCAGTTTATATCACGCCTAACTCGTTGTCCTGTTGTTATTTCACGCTACCTTTTTAAGCTAATGTACTTAGGAAACCTTTGATGTGAGCTTTGGTTTGCAGAGCAGGGGACATTATTCCCTTTTTATTCTTTTTATATGGGTAAAATTCTCCTCAAACACGTGTGAACTGGACAAACACAAACCTGCGACTGCTGTTGTTGATGTTTGTATCTTTATAATTCATAGCGAGGTTGAAGCGATGTTTTGCTTCATTACTGCTCAGACTTTGCGAGTTTGGGCGGTTCTGTGGATCATGGATCAGGAGCCGTTAAGCGGGGTGGCTGCATGTGTCCGCGTCAGCTGTCCCGTCTAATTTTAGTGCTGCTGCTTGGTGGATCCTTCGCCAAACTTGGGAAGGTGACACCCTGAGGCCTGACAGCACCTCCTGCTGAGCCACGCTGCTGCCCGGTTGTCACGACAACCAGCTCTGAGAGAAAGCAAGAGAAGCTAATGTTGGCGCTTGTGGAGCCACTCATCAACGATGACCTCAGAGGTCGTGACCTCATCGCTTCCTGCTTCAGCTCACAGTTGAGCGGATGTGCTTTCAGCTCCTCCTGCTGCCGCCTGGCGCTGAAGATGTTCGGTGGTTAAAGACAGCGACTCCCAGCGTGGAGTCCGGGTTCAAATCTCAGCTCGGACGGGGCTGCAGGTGCGTGTCACTCAGCCGGTTTCTGTGTGTGTCTGTCCACTACAAAACAACCAAGACCTAAAAACAAACAAAAACTCAGGAAATCAAACAAAGCCTCAAACAAACAAGCCAAAACGCCGCGTTCGCATTGCGTGGTTCGTTGCGATTGCGAAATTTGCCGTCAATTTCAGAAGAGGACCTGAAAACAACTCAAGGAGTAAGTGGTTAAATTTCTTCTATTTTTTTAAACAAATGTAACACGGTCTAAGTAACATTTTGATGAGCGCACGCTTTCATCCAAAAGGGGCGCTGTTAAGGCGAGTTTGAGGCGGGAGTGGTCAGCGCACCTCAGAATTTACTAGGTGGCAGTAATGCACATGCTTTGATTTAGATATCACCCGCCATAAAAGAAAACAAGAAAACCGGAAACAGTCGCGCAGAAAGGCAGAAGTTTGTGAGCTTCTCTGCTAATAGTTCCCACAAGTTTTCGCGGAAGAAAAGAAACTCACACATGGTGAATTCGTATGTAAGGTAGTTTCATGTCTTTTGAACTCTTGTGAATGTTGTGGCCGGTCCTCATTCTGAGTGCTTGAGCCCTCAGCTGACATTAGCAGCTAGAGCTTCGCGTCTGTTAGCTTTAGCTGCCGTTGCCTGACAACCGAAGCCAAACAAGCCGCAGGATTACGCGGAACAGGCTCCGCTCGGACTGTTTGGATCGACCTGCTCGTTAAATCCGACTCAGACACTTCTTCTTTTGTTGTTGGGAACTGTTCGAAGGGTTCTCACGATGACGGATGATGGAAGACGAGCTGATAGCGAGGACCGCGGGCCCGGAGCGGATTATTGTGTGTTCGCTGTGATGGGTTTGCTGGAAAAACTGAAGCTGTTAGACTATGAGGAGAAAGTTCTGGCTAAACACAACATCGTCAAGAATCTCTCAAGGTAGGTTGAAATTCTGCTTCAGTGGTTGTTCAGGTGGTTTTTATCTGTACCTGTGTTATAGTCACCTGTTACTCTGGGTCACATGACCTACCTTGAGTCATGTGACAGGCTGCTGATCTCAAACACACCAATGCTGAGCCAAAGACACCTGATGTTATAAACATGTCTTTAGACTTTGTAAAATGGAGGCAACGAATTCTCTGTGGGCGTTGGCCCTCCTGATCTTCTGACCCAGGTCTTCCTGTTCCAGACACTACTTTGTCCAGTCCTCACATCACTACTGTGGGAGAACAGTTCTACATGTTCACCATCACTGCAGCTTAGCTCATCAACATGGCAGAGTGACCGTTCCTGAACCGCTGGAGTGACGAGCCCAATCGGCGTGTGTCCAACATCCTGGCTGAGCTCCGGGCCTTTGTGAGTGACGGCAGACCCTGAGGCCGGTGCAGGCGTCTGACCACACACACACACACACACACACACACACACACACACGTGGCTCATTGTAGCGGCTCTCTGCCTCTCAGGGTGTTAAGTGGTTCCCCTCAAGCTCAAGTCTGGTTCTGGGGAACATACTTGCTGTGCTGGACCGACTGGCTGACGAGAGCTCTGAAGCAGGCAGACTTCTCCTTCAGGAGAATTGCAAACCTCCTGGGTCATGTCCAGCAGACGAGCGTCCTCCCTTTTCTTCAGTTTTGACTTCCTGCCTTTTATCTCTCTTCCTCTAGACCAAAATATCCCACAGAAACCACAGAAGAAGAGTCGATCTTAGAGGACGATGCCGAGCTCACGCTCAGCAGAGTGGAGGAGGAGCCCATCGTAGGAGCTTTATTGATCTGTGTGTGTGTGTGTGTGTGTGTGTGTGTGTGTGTGTGTGTGTGTGTGTGTAGGGGCGTTCACTAAAACCCACTGTGACTCCAGTGTGTGCTGGGATTCTGCCCAGCGTGACTGTTGACGTGTGCTGTGCTTGTGATGTCTGAAGGAGCCTGACGATGATGAAGATGTGCTGGACCTGGACGCCCTGAGGCTCCAAACCACGGTGAGTCTGTGTGGAAGAGCTGCTGGTCAGCGTGCACGTGGGGGAGCACGTTTGGAAGCCGTAGAAGTGAGCCAAGCTCTTCCCCTCTGACAGGAAGCTGAGGCCAAGCCCCGAGCGGACGAGCTTCTGGAGTCGTCGGTTGATGCAGCCGAGTGGAATCTGGAGGTGGAACGAGTCCTGACGCAGCTGAAGGTCGCCTCCAGGACGGACAAGGTCGCGGCTCAGCTGCTCCGCTGCTCAGGAAGGCTGCTTGCATGGAGCTAACTGGAAACTGAGTGTGTGTGTGTGTGTGTGTGGCTCTGCGGCGGTGAAGTCACCTGGATCAGATGCATCAGCACGACTGACGCAATCAGGGCCCTGGAGGACTCAAGGTGTGTGTGTGTGTGTGTGTGTGTGTGTGTGTGTGTGTGTGTGTGTGTGTGTGTGAAGAAGAAGGCAGCCTGCGATACAGGTGTGTATGCAGCTTTACGGATGTGTGTGTGCTCTGGGAGGCTACCTGTCACGGCTGCAGCAGGACCTGAAGTGAGCTCCTGGAGAAGGTGAGCAGCAAGAAGTACATCAGCAAACAGCTGGAGCCTCTGATCCAGGAGTACCGCAGCGTCCGGGCCAGACTCCAGCAGGTAAGGCCTCCACGCTGGCGGGGCCTCGCTGGTGGGGCCACGCTGGTGGGGCCTCCACGGCTGGCGGGGCCACCAGCGGGGCTGCGCTGGCAGGGCCTCCACGGCTGAAGCGGGGCCACCAGCGGGAGCCACCAGCGGGAGCCGCTCACGCTCACATGCACTAACTGCTCTTCTCCACCAGGAGCAAGGCGCTACCAATGAGCCAACACGTGATGGAGAGAGGCAGGAGCTCAGAGGTCAGCGAAGGCATCGGGGGTGCGGTTAACCTGAGTTTCAGCTGAGATCAACGTTTGTGTTCAAGGTCAGCGACGAGGTAGAAGATCGAGACGGAATAAGGACAGAGACACCAGCATGTCTGATGGAGGTGTGTGTGTGTGTGTGCGTGTGTGTGTGTGTGTGTGTGTGTGTGTGTGCGTGTGTGTGTGTGTGTCTTGTGTGCGATGTGTGTGTGTGATAGCGTGTGTGTGTGTGTGTGTGTGCATGTGTGTGTGTGGGAACCTTCAGACATCCTGAAATGTTTAAATATTTAACGTGTGTGCGTGTGTGCGTGTGTGTGTGTGTGTGTGTGTGTGTGTGTGTGTGTGTGTGTGCGTGTGTGTGTGTGTGTGTGTGTGTGTGTGCGTGTGTGTGTGCGTGTGTGCGTGTGTGTGTGTGTGTGGGAACCTTCAGACATCCTGAAATGTTTAAATATTTAACGTGCGTGTGTGCGTTTCTGCGTGCGCGTGCGTGCGTGTTTGTGCGTGCGTGCGTGCGCGTGTGTTTCTGCGCGTGCGCGTGTGCGTGCGTGTGTGCGTGCGCAGCCCCAGTGGTGAGGATCCGGCGCAGCCTGACCAGGCTGAAGCAGGAGCTGCTCCCGAATGGGCGTGAGGATCGGTGGTCAGCGCGCTGCTGCTCCAGACTGAAGGAAGTCCAACATGACCGCGACATGCACGCCACCAGCATCAGCTGGCGCCGCTCGCACACACCGGGTATCTGAGAGGCTTCTGGAGCGGTTCCAGGGTCTTTTCTTGGACAACCATCAGGGGCTGGATCCATGAAAGGCTCACGGGGGCTGAATCTGGGGGGTCTAATGGAGGACAGACTGACCCTGAACCTGACCCTGACCCACAGGTGAAGACCGGGTCATCAGGTGCGGGCTGATGCCCCGCCCCTCTTTTTTTATTCCTCTTTTCTACAGAAACTCTTCAGAAAAGAATCGTTTTTCATTAAAATGCGCATGAATTACACAGGAAGCAGATATGTGTTCTATCAAAATAAAAACTAAAACTAAATACTGATAACTGGAAAAAGTAAATCTACTAAGCAATATTCCAGTGTACATCTCAAATTCCTTGTTTATACGCAACTTTTTCCAGAGGTAATGTTTAATATCATTATTTTTATTTTTTACAGTATTTTTTTCTTTTCTTCCTCCCTTGGTGATTATTTTTAACCAAGAACTGCAGCACTGTTTAAAATAAAATTTTGTGGCTAGGTCCCGGAGCAGAAGTAGTGTGCTGAGATTTTTTTTTCACGCGATCCTTCATCAAACTTGGGAAGGTGACACCAAGCTGAGCACAGCAGGCTAAAATGAGGTCATTATGTGACCTGTCGTCAGAAACCTTCGAGGTCAGGCGGGAACCCAGTTTGCCTTCTACATCTGCTGCCCTGAAACAGGCAGAGCAGCAACAGGAAACTGAAGGATCTGGAGGTGTGTGGAGACACCAATGCTCTGATAGTTCAGTCTTGTCACCTGACTTCTGAAAAGCTGCTGACTGAGTCGGTGCTTTAGTTCAGACGCTGAAGGACGATGTTTGATGACGTCTCAGCCCTAAACTAAGTGAAAACTGTGTCCGGACAACAGCTGGTCAGAAAGCGTCTGATACAGCATCACTTCCTGTTACGGGTCACGTGGACCTCATCACTTCCTGCTTCAGCTCACCTGGTGCAGGTGGATGTGCTCCGCTCCTCCTGCTGCTCGCCTCAGCGCTGAAGATGGTTCGGTGGTTAGACACAGCGGCTCCCACTGTGGCGTCCCGGGTTCAAATCTCATTTTAGGCGGGGCTGGAGGTGCGTGTCACTCAGCGGTTTTCTGTGTGTGTGTCTGTCCATCACAACAACATAAACAACCAAAGACCCTAAAAAACAAAACAAAACAAAAACTCTAAAATCCAAAACCTAAAACAAACAAACAAGCCAAACACTGGCGTTGCGTGGCTCGAGATTTGCGTTGCGAAATTTGCCGTCAATTTCAGAAGAGGACCTGAAAGAAAACAACTCAAGGTAAGTGGCTACATTTCTTTTTAATTTTTTTTAAACAAATTTAACACATTTTGATGAGTGCATGCTTTCATCAAAGGGCGCTGCAAACTGAAGCAGGAGTAGTCAACGCACACTCCAGCACACTAGGTAGCAGTAATGCACATGCCCGGTTAGTTTATTTAGTTATCAGTTATTTATTCCTCTCATAATGACAGCTACAACCTCATGGAAGAAGTAAATCTACTAAACAAATATTCAGTGTAAATCTAAAATCCTTATTTATACAGCAACTTTTTTTTCCAATAATGTTTAATATATTTTATTCTTACAGTATAACCCTCCCCCTCCCTCTGGTATTTATTTATTTTTTAACCAACAAATACATCACTGATTCAAAGAACATTTTACGGTGAAGTCCCGGGCGGAAGTAGCGTGCTGAGGTTTTTACGTTGACGCTTGTTACAGGTAGGGGTTTCCGGTCACTGCTGCGCGGGGTCGGAACGCAAAGCTGTTTTGGTTAAACGCAAAGGAAGGAAAACCATCAAACAAAGAGGAAAAAGAGAAACCGTCGAAGCAGAAATAAGGATAATTTGGAAACAGGTTAGCGCGTTTTTATTCGTTCCCATTTCAAATTCAGGCCAAATCAAACGTTATAAAAAATTGTTATAATCAAGCAGAGTTTGATGCTCATGAACAAGAAAGTTACTGAAATAATGGGTGGTTAAAGGTAAGAAGCGTTTTAAGTTTGCTTCGGTCACTTTAAACAGGCTTATGATAAACGCTCAAATAATATCGGTATCAAATGTCACAAACACGCAGAAACATTGTTTAATGGGCTGAACTCAAGAACTGATCAATTTAATAACAGTATTTATAGAAGGTTCTGCCGTGAAAATGCTGTAAAAGCACAAAGTGGTGCTGATGATGGAGACGATGACGTCATTTCCTCCAACATCAGCAGCTGCTGCAATGCATGCTGGGAACAGCCTGGGAGGGGAGGGGGGGTCTGGAGCAGAATGGGCTCTAGTGCTACTTCCCCTCTGATGTCACTTCCTGTGGTCAAGCGTCACATGAAGCCAGCGAAGAGTTCACAGGAAACATGACCTCATAGCTCCGCCCCCTCCCTTCTCTGCAGGATGGGACACAAACACGGAGAGTAACAAGTGGCGCCGTCGCCGTGGGAACAGGCTCAACGGCAGCGTTCTTCTGTTCTCTGTGGGGTTAGAACTCAGACACACACACACACACACACACACACACACACACACATCGTCCTGCTGCCAGAAATACTCAGAGCGCCGAGCTTGGATTAATCCTCAGATGAAAATAGTCCCCTCAGGTCCTCCAGCTTCTTCTGACGTGTGTTCCTGTGTGTGTGTGTTCCTGTGTGTGTGTGTTCCTGTGTGTGTGTGTTCCTGTGTGTGTGTGTGTGTGTGTGTGTCTCAGATCTCCAGAAGACGTCTGGACACTTGGGAGAACCATGTTCTTCTCAGGCAGTCACAAGTACGTCGTCAAGCTGGAACTGCGTCTTTCCTCCTGACAGGAGCTCCTCAATGTTCACCAGCTTCCTGCTGACAAACGAGACTTTTTTAGACTCCAGCTGACTTCAGATGTCCTGTAAACTCTTCTGCTCTTCAGGTTCTCCCATCAAAGGCCGTCTCAGGAAGAGCGAAGGCTGTCACAGGTGAGGAGAACCTTCTCACCACAGGCGTAGATTTGTCTCCATGTAGCTTTAGCGTGCTAGCGTAGACACAAAGAGGAGCTGTCCGTGCTGACGTCCTGTCGGTGTCCCTCAGCCTGGACGTGTCTCTGCTCTCTCCTGACTCCTCCTACATCTGCTACTCGTCCGTGGACGGCGGCCAGCCGAGCTGCTGCCGCCGCTCTGCGCGCCTCCTCACCAACGGCTACTACAGCGTCACCGAGGACAGCTTCTCCTGGGACCAGGAGGGACACGTGTCGCTGACGCCCTGCAGGACCAGCGTGTCCTACAAGGAGAAGCTGGTCAGGTGAGGCACCTTCAGCTGGACACACACACACACACACACACACTCCCACAGACACAGCTCTTTGTAGCGGTGAGGTCGTTTCCAGCAGCCAATCAGAGAGCTCCGTCCTCGGGCTGTGATGTCATGGGTCAGGGTTGCTAGGCAACCCTCCTGTTCCTCCAGCAGGTTCTTGCCGTCTCCTCACAGGTAATAACGTGTCGTGTCTTATGTCCTGTCGGGTTCCCAGGGTGTTCGGCCCGGCGTATCGCCGCTCTGGCCCGCCTGCTGAGCGGCGTGACCGAGCGCTGTCAGTCCTGGCTGGACCAGAAGCTCTTCAGAGGAGCTTTTAGAGCAGAAGAAGACCAGAACCAGAGCCAGAGCTGGGACTGGACCAGTCCGGACAGCGTCCAGTTGAGCGACGCCCACCTGGTCTGACCTGGACGGCGCTGAGCTGCTCAAGGTCGCGGGTTCACCACGGTCCCGGTGACAGGAAGCTGGGAGGGTCAGAGGTCGCTGAGCAACCACACGGGTCCTCGCTTATCTTTAGGTGGTTGTGTTCCTCCTCTAGACCAGACCGAGGCCCCGCCCCCTCCGGGCAAAATGGCCCCGCCCCCTCCAGACAACATGGCCCCGCCTCCAAAGATCCTGATCCAGGAGCAGATTTGTTCAGAGGCCACGGGCTGGTGTCCGCCCCCCCTCCCAGCTGTACGCAGGCGGCTCGTGCCCCCGGCTCTCACCTGCGCACACAGGTGAGCTCCCACGTCCTGTTGGCTGGACTCCTGCTGTCACCATGGCAACCTTCCTCCTCCTGATCTTCCTCATCGTCGTCCTCGCTGCTCTGAACTCTGGGTAAAGCGTCTGTGACTAACTGACCTGCCGGTGCTCAGCTGGTCCGCAGGCCTGACTCTTTCTACCTGTGCAGGTGTTTCCTGCGGAGCGCCGCCGCTGCTTCCGCTGCGTGTGGGACCATGGCCACCCTCATGTGTAAGTCACGTGACCTAGCGGGGTTAGAGGGCGTGGCCTCGCGCAGAGAAACCGGCCTGAGGTCGATCAGGCTGACCCGTCTCTGTCCCTTCAGGTCTCAGCAAGTCGGGGCCGCTGGGCCGGTGGAGGCGGGCCAAGGCGAGTGGGTCACAGGTCACAACCGGCCGCTTCAGTCAGTCGGACACGGGTGCAAACACACTTTCTGTTTCAGGACATCAGCTCCAGCAACGAGTGAAACCGCCTGAGCAGACCCGAGCGGGCGCGGTGGAGAATCTACTTCCCTCAGCAACCCAGACTGCTGAGGTGAGACTGCTGCCTCTGGACACACACACACACTCAGACAGGCACACACACACACTCAGACAGACACACACACACACACACACACACACACACACACACACTCAGACAGACACACACACACACACACACACACACACACACACACTCAGACAGACACACACACACTCAGACAGACACACACACTCAGACAGACACACACACACTCAGACAGGCACACACACACACTCAGACAGACACACACACACTCAGACAGACACACACACACACACACACACACACACACACACACACACACACTCAGACAGACACACACACACACTCAGACAGACACACACACACACACACACACACACACACACACACACACACTCAGACAGACACACACACACTCAGACAGACACACACACACACACACACACACACACACACACACACTCAGACACACACACACACACACACACACTCACTCTCAGACACACACACACACACTCAGACAGACACACACACTCAGACAGACACACACACACACACACACACACACACACACACACACACTCAGACAGACACACACACACACACAGACACACACACACACACACACACACACACACACACACACACACTCAGACAGACACACACACACTCAGACAGACACACACACACACACACACACACACACACACACACACACACACTCAGACAGACACACACCTCAGACAGACACACACACACACACACACACACACACACACACACACACACACTCAGACACACACACACACACACACACACACTCAGACAGGCACACACACACACTCAGACACACACACACACACACACACACTCAGACAGACACACACACACACACACACACACACACACACACACACACACACACACACCAGACAGACACACACACACACTCAGACAGGGCACACACACACACACACACACACACACACACACACACACACCTCAGACAGACACACACACACTCAGACAGACACACACACACACACACACACACACACACACACACACTCAGACACACACACACACACACACACACACTCAGACAGACACACACACACACACACACACTCAGACAGACACACACACACACACACACACTCAGACAGACACACACACACACACACACACACACACACACACACACACACTCACACACACACAGCCAAAACGTTAATTTGAAAAAGCACTTTTTTAATGAGCGGTCCAGTTAATCAGGACTCAAGCTAAGCTCCGCCCCCAGAGTGGTCACATGGAAGACATGAGGTTACTAATAAGGCTCAGGAATATTTCCTGTTTCTGTTATGTTGTAATTCTTGTTTACCTGTTGGTCGTCATAGCGATGAACTGAGTGGGGCGGGGCTTATTCAGAAGGGGTGGTCTTTGGGTTAAGGGTGGGGCTTCAGTAGTAATCAACTATTTATTTAGTTAAAAATATCTTTTTTATTACCTTTAATACTTTGATATATTTGCTGAAGCTGCAGGAACAACAGGCCTTATTATTGATTATGATGATTGATTATGATTATTGATTATGATGATTATTATGATTATTGATTATGATGATTATTGATCAGTATTTATTTCAGTCCAGGGTTTATTCGACCCAACCTAAAATCAGCAAAAGCAGCTCCAGACGTGTATGGATCAGTTATCGGTCAGCGAGAAGCCTGACTTTTAAACCTCCTCTGATCAAACTGAACCTGCGTTTCCTTCATGGAGAAAACTTAAATGTCACAAAAATCTTCACTAAATAAAGCATGATCTGCATTTTCACTCGAGTTTATGCAGAAACTTTATTTACTCATTATTTAATGACAGATTCACATTAAAACGGCCTCGTTTTGGGTGTAAACGAAGAATTAAACGAGAGAAATATCAAAAAGGTTAGAAACACGGCTCAATTCTGCCCCCTGGTGGCCACAGGCCTTGGGTGCAGCTTCTACTTCAACCGTTCTCTGGTCCCAGATTAACCACGTTAATCTCCTCTTGAATGGAGGCGGAGTTTAGGCCCCTTTCAGGTGAAGGACAGCAGCACCTCAGTGCTCGCTGGGGGGCGGCGGATGCTCTCTCTCCGTGGCGTGCATGGCGGCGTGGCGGCGCAGGTGGCTGCCGGAGATGAAGGTCTTCCCGCAGGTGCAGCAGCGGAACTGTTTGCAGTCCGTGTGGACGCTCATGTGGACCTTGAGGGAGCCCGACTGGGCGAAGCGTTTGCCGCAGTGGACGCAGCCGTAGCGCTTCTCGCCCGTGTGGACGCTCTGGTGGCGTTTCAGGTTGCTGGGATCGGAGAAGCGCTTCCCACACAGCGCACACGCGAACGGCTTCTCGCCCGTGTGCACCCTCATGTGGGTGTTCAGGTTCTTCAGGGAGGCCAGCGTTTTCCCGCAGCAGGTGCAGACAAACGCCCCCCGGCTGGGACCACACCCCCCGCCGCCGGCGCCATCCTGCTGCCGCCAGCGCTCCCGCCGCTGGAACGTGCTCAGCCTTTCCGCCGCAGCTTTCCTCGCAGGAAGCTGCGGCTGCTCGGAGGGTAACGGCGCCCCCTGCTGCTGCTGCTCTGCTACAGACTCGTTGGAGGAGAAGCCGCCGCCCCCAGAGTCAGAGGACACGCCCACAGTGGCGGTCAGTGCAAACGAGTGGCCCAGACCCTCCCCCGCAGGGTTCTGGGTGGCGTTCAGTGTCTGTTGGATTGACCAGGAAGTGACGTCACTCATCCAGTCCGCGCGTGGCGCACCGTCACACTCCTCTGCCACTTCCTGTTTGATGGATGTGGGAGGGGCTTCTGTTTGTCTCATCTCCTTGTCAACAACACAACAAAACTCCCCTGGAGGATCAAAGAAGAGAAAAAAAGAAGATGGCCGACGACGTCAGCCTAGCCGTGGCTATGCTACGCGCTAATCTACCCCCGCAGTAACAAGTCAACCCAAGTTGTTGCTAACCGTACTCACCACCTCGCTCAGACCGCGACCAAGACTCGCCGCCGTCCTCCATCTTCATGGTTGGAGTCACCGCCTCAGCGGCGGTGGTGGGCGTGGCCTACGGCAGAGGGCATCACGCTGAAACCGAGCTGCGACTGTGACGCTAACCTTCGCCATCGTCTTACCGTGACGGGGGCTTCGCCAGGCCCGGCGTCCGCCGGTGGCGCCGAGACTCCTCCGTCCTGACCTCCAGCTGGGGAAGCAGCAGCAGTGACGTCACCAAGAGCAGGAGAGGAACACATCAGCTTCCTGTCGGCAGTTGCTATGGTAACAGCACATCTGCGACGCCGTCTGTCCAAATCCAGTTGGGCTGTACTGGTCAGCCTCCACCACTGGGAGTACTGGCTGGCTGACGTCACCATACAGGTGGGAACACCTGCCTGTCTCCATGGTTACCGCGTGCATCACCTGACCAAGCAGCCCTGAGGCTGGTCCTCCGGTCAGGCTAAATTAGCTAAACTTTAGCTAAAGTTGACATGAACATTTAATGATGGGATGTAGCTGCTGAGGGGCCCTAAACGCCCCACGAGCACCAAACACGTCACGGCACTCATTTATTCACAAATACAGCGTGTGTGTGTGTGTGTGTGTGTGTGTCTCTCTCTCTCTCTCTGACGTTACCTCTCGGGACTCTGGCTCTCCTCGGCGGGTCGCCATGGTGACCCGGAGCCCGAGCGCGGCCGCCGGGGGCGGCGGCGCCGCTGACGCCGGACAGGGCTCTCAGGGCGCTGGTGCGGGCCGCTCGCAGCTCCAGGAGCCGCAGTTTTCTCCGCAGCTGCTCGTTCTCTTTGCGGCTCCGGGAGATCTCCAGCTGCAGCACCGAGTATCCGCTGTCCACCAGCTCGCAGATCTCCGCCACGGCCGTGTTGGCCAGGACCTCCATGATGGAGGCGAGCTGCGTGTGGAAGGCGGAGGCCGGGGACATGCTGCTCTCCTCAAGGTAGCTCCGGTCCGAACAATCTCGTGCTCGGTGAACGTGGAACCGTCACGGGATGTAAACACCTCTGACACCCGGAAGTGATGCGAGCCTGCGCGTCTCGTGGAAGGCGCATGCGCGAGGAATCTTTTTACGTCTTTTAATTTCTGCGACTGAAAAATGAGAATCTGTGGAAGCTCCTTCACACAGTTGCTTAAATCCATCTGTAATACATATATATTATTTAGTTACAGTATTATAATTAACTACTTATCTCGAGGAAGGCTCGTTTTCTCGTGGAAAACGTAAACAACTATTTCGATTTTTTGTCTTATCAGACACATTTCCACAGAGACGAGTTTCCTACATTTAACTCCACGAAGCACCAATAACAATAACGAATCGATCACTTTCTCCTTTGTTGCCAGGAGCCGCGCTACAGCGCCACCTGGTGGAGTAATTTAACGGCACTGACGGACGTCAAACGCTGTGATGAAATCTTGTTTTACCGAATCAAAAACTCCAGTCGCGCTTGCTGAGGTCCTGAGATGGTGACCTGTGGAGCTGCTCAAACACGGTATTTAGACAGTTTTCAAAGGTCTACACCGGAAACAGCTTCCTTTTATTTAGTTCGCTACATTCATTTATGCTTAAACACAAACATACAGAACATAAACATCTGGTTGTCCATGAATATCACAGACAATTAGAAAAGTGAGATTATTTTACAATAATTAGGACAAATCAACAAGTCAAAGCATCACTGTAGTTAAAAATGAGAGAATTACAGAAACGAATGATTTAGCAGCCCTGTAAGACCTGACCCACCACAACATTCAGATTGTTTGGCACTGAGATGTTTATTAACTCTTATAACAAAATCCACAATTTTTTTTCGCTCTATCATCCTGTTTATGAGATATTTTTGCATCACATTCGATACAGTGGGCGCTTTTTGGCACACAACAATGTTAATTTTAGACCAAAAAAAACACTTTTGTCCATAACATTTTGAAATGACACAACATGTTTTGAAGTTTTTCCTCTTTTTTCTTTGTCACATAACACTTTTTGTCTGCAAAGACCTTGGGATGTTTTCCTGCTGGAAGTGTTGATGTCATTTTCAGCACAACTTCTCCTGTAACACCAACTTCAGACTTTTCTTTCTCTGGATTTTCTGCACCTTGACAGACATCAAGTCATAAAGACAGTCCACCAGGGGGCAGAATGCCTGTATCAGATCACATACAGCAGGTTTTTAAGGAGACAGAGGTCTCACAAACTCATGTAGCGAAAAGGATACGAATGGCATCATAGGTTTAGCATCTTCTCCTCCTCTTCTCTTCACCCCCGTTTCCACCGGATGCGGCGCGTCTCCGTCCGTCCTGATTAGATTCCATTAAAGTCAATTAAAGGCACAGGTAGTTGGGCGCGAAGAAAAAATAAAACATCCGGAAATTTGTCAAAATAAAAGTTCCCGTATTTAGAATGATCGTTTTTTTGTACCTTATTACATGTGTGAATCATCTTTTTTACGTTATTACGTGTGAATCATCTTTTTTTACATTATTACATGTGTGAATCATCTTTTTTACGTTATTACATGTGTGAATCATCTTTTTTTAACGTTATTACATGTGTGAATCATCTTTTTTTACGTTATTCCATGTGTGAATCATCTTTTTTTACGTTATTACAGGTGTGAATCATCTTTTTTTAACGTTATTACATGTGTGAATCATCTTTTTTTACGTTATTACAGGTGTGAATCATCTTTTTTACATTATTACATGTGTGAATCATCTTTTTGTGGTTCCGTTTTATCTCTCGTTTGTGGGTGTGTGAAACAACAACACAAGTTAACTTATTGTTTGCAGCAGATCTACAAATATATTAAATAAATAACGTAAATAACCAGAATTTACAAGAAATAATGGATCTATTACACATTTTAGGAACATTAACAGAATTCCCCATGGTGGAGTCACCAAGATCTGGAGAAAGGGGAGATTTTCCTCCTCCAGGAACAAAGAGCGTCTTCTTCTGTGGCTCCTTTAAAAACTACAACGTGCTAATCTCTCGCGGTCGTACGTGATTTCGTTTTCAGCGTCCTGTTGACAAAGGTCGCTCTAAACACGGGAGCTTTTATTTTGACAGTTTCCGGATGTTTTATTTTCTCTTCGCACCCGACTTCCTGTCCCCACGCGCTGGATTGTGCTAGCTTGTTGCGGCGTGCTCCGTCCGTCCACACGCCTCCGGTGGAAACCCGGGGTCAGCCTACGCTTCCTTCCACGCCAGGCTGTCTCGAGGTTCGGACCTGGCACCTGCTGCTCACTCGTTGGGGACGTTGGGGTGACACTTCTTCATGTGCAGCTTCAGGCTGTACCTGACGATGAAGCTGCGCGAGCACACCTTGCAGGGGTACGGCCGCTCGCCCGAGTGCACGCTGGCGTGGGACTTCAGGTGGGCTGACTGCGTGAACTTCTTGCCGCACTGCTCGCAGCTGAAGGGCCTCTCGCCCGTGTGGATGCGCATGTGCACCTCCAGGTTCTGCGAGGTGGCGTACGTCCTGTTACAGATGGAGCAGAGGAAGCGCTTCCCGCGCCCGCCGCCGCCTGAAGGGGGCGGACCCGGCGGATCCCTGTGAGGATGGAAGCTGGCGCCGTCCACGTTCTCGTACTCGAACCCGGAACTGCTGCTCTCGGACAGCTGGGAGTCCGTGGACACGGAACCGGCCACGCTGACCAGCTTGAATGCGAAGCCGTCGGCGTCGGGGCTCTGTGGGGGCAGGAAGTGAGCCAACGCCAGCTGACCTTTGGCCTGTTTGTCCCACATGAGGCCAAAGTCCAGTTCTGGCCTGTTTGGATCCGACTCCATCAGAGAACCATCGTTAAAGTACGAACCCTGCTCGGCGGCGCTGCTCAGGACCTGCTGGTCCTCCCTCAGAAGGTCTGAGGCCCCGGGGCCGAAGCAACAAACCGCCTCCTCGCCGGCGGCGTGCTGGCTGGAGAGCACGGGTTCCTCGCCAGGGGAGTCCAGCCCGGATCCAGACAGGCTCTTCTTCTGTGTCCCTACTGTCACTTTACACACTTTCAGCGCCGGATGGTCTGAGACCGACTTCCTGTCACCCACGTGACCTCCTGCCCTGCGGCGCCTGACAGGAAGCAGCGTCACGTCCTCGCTGGCTGCAGCCGCCGCACCTTGGCTGCCTTTACCGCCGTCTGAAAGACGAGAGGTCCGGAGGTAAAAGCTGACATTTATCTGACAGCGATTAGTCATCCTGGACTCTGAGCTGCTGAAGCTGAGAAGACCAGATCACACGAGATCAGATCAGACCAGACCAGACCAGCTCACACGAGATCAGATCAGATCAGACCAGACCAGATCAGTTCAGACCAGATCACACGGATCAGATCAGACCAGACTAGATCAGTTCAGACCAGATCAGATCACACGAGATCAGATCAGATCAGACCAGACCAGATCAGTTCAGCAGACCAGATCACACGCGTAGATCAGATCACAGACCAGACTAGATCAGTTCAGACCAGACTAGATCACACGCAGATCAGATCAGATCAGGCCAGATCAGATCAGTCTGTACTGATCACACGAGATCAGATCAGACCAGACTAGATCAGTTCAGACCAGATCAGATCACATGAGATCAGATCAGACCAGACCAGACCAGATCACACGAGATCAGATCAGATCAGACCAGACCAGATCAGTTCAGACCAGATCACACGAGATCAGATCAGACCAGACTAGATCAGTTCAGACCAGACCAGATCACACGAGATCAGATCAGATCAGGCCAGATCAGATCAGTTCAGACCAGATCACACGAGATCAGATCAGACCAGACTAGATCAGTTCAGACCAGATCAGATCACATGAGACCAGATCGGACCAGACCAGACCAGATCAAACCAGATCAGATCAGACCAGATCAGATTAGATCAGACCAGATCACACGAGATCAGATCGTGGTCCAGGATTTTAGATCAGTTCAGACTCCAGACCAGATCACACGAGATCAGATCAGATCAGGCCAGACTAGGATTGTGACTCAGACCACAGAGACCAGTTCAGACCAGACCAGATCACACGAGATCAGATCAACAGACCAGACCAGATCACACGAGATCAGATCAGACCAGACCAGTTCAGACCAGATCAGACCAGACCAGATCACACAAGATCAGATCAGACCAGACTAGATCAGTTCAGACCAGATCAGATCACATGAGATCAGATCAGACCAGATCAGTTCAGACCAGATCAGACCAGACCAGATCATTAATTTAAATCAGATACCTCCAGACCAGACTAGGGATCAGATCAGACCAGATCAGTTCAGACCAGACCCAGATCACACGAGATCAGATCAGACCTTGACTCAACCAGACCAGATCAGTGCCAGACCAGACCAGATCAGATCACACGAGATCGTGGATCAGACTAGACTGTTCAGACCAGATCAGATCAGATCACATGAGATCAGATCAGACCAGACCAGATCAGTTCAGACCAGATCAGATCACACGAGATCAGATCAGACCAGACTAGATCAGATCAGACCAGACCAGATCAGTTCAGACCAGACCAGATCACACGAGATCAGATCAGGACCAGACCAGATCAGTTCAGACCAGACCAGATCACACGAGATCAGACTCAGACCAGACCAAACCAGACCAGATCACACGAGATCAGATCAGACCAGATCAGGTAAGGCTAAACTAACCTCGTGGCTGAGTGTTTCTGCTCACCTTCGTCAACGGTGTGTTCAGTTTCTGAGTCTTCATCTTTGATCAGAACCACTTCAGGAAGCTGGAAATGAGACAGAAATAAAACCCAGCTCTTCTTCTGGCTTCTACTAATAATATACCAGGGTGTTATTACACAGTTACATCTCAAGAGATATTTAATTTCAAACAATAAACTCGTTTATTGTCATAAGATCAGGAGGAAACAGTGAAAAAACCACCACAGTAAATGTCAGACATAAATAGAATAGATGAGTAATTAAAGTAGGGAAGCCCTAAGCGGACATGGTTGTTTTATCTTGTTTTCACGAGTTAATTATCTCGTGATCCCCTTGGCGTCCCCACGGATGATCCGAGGGAGGGGGCATGGCGTGGGGCCATGAGCTGAACACGTTAACGTCACGCCACGCACCTCGTCCTGCCCTCACGAGATAATTAACTCGTGATCTCGAGAAAACAGAGTTAATTATCTCGTGATTAATTAACTGTTTTCTCGAGAAAACAAAGTTTGTTATCTGGTGATCTCGAGATAACAGGGTGACAAAATAAGAATACAGAAGCCTGTCCGCTGAGGGCTTCCGTACTGAAAGAATCAAATCATTTGTTTGTATGATTAACAGTTGTTATCAGATGGAAGTCTTTGCAGAGCAGATGACTCCACACAATGAAGCCCTTCTTTACCTCCTCGGCTCCTCCAGCCTCCGCGGCCGGAGCTCCGTGCTCGGTGTCCGGCTGCTGCTGCCGCTGCTGCGGGTCTCCGGGCACCAGCGTCCCCGCAGCCGCGCTGCCGCCTCGGACCACTATGGACTCGATGAGGTGCAGCTTCTTCTTCAGGTCCTGGTTCTCCCTGCGGCTCCTGCGGATCTCCATCTGCAGCAGAGAGTAACCTTGGTCCACCAGCTCGCAGATCTCCGCCACCGCCGCTTTGGTCAGCGCGCCCATGATGGCGGAGAGCTGCTCCTGGAGAGCTCTGCTGTTCAACGCCGCCATCTCACACCACATCCGGCAACAGCGCACTCAAATGTGGGTCCTGGTGGAGCGGAAGAGTTCCCGATCCTGGTCTTGGACAACGGGAAAAGACAACACCGGATGTGCCGCAAACATCCGGGATAAAGCTGCTGCCTTCAAAGTAAGAGCATCGAAGCCAGAGTCCTCTAAGCTTTTCCAGTAAAATTCAGATTAGCTCATTCCAGAACAGCCATCCTCTTCTCTAGCTTCATCTTTGTCTACAAATTTTATTGAAGAATGAAAGACAATGGCAGCCTTTCCTGTGGAAATCACTGTCACCTTCTGACGTTTCACACAAACAAAACGTTTCAGCTGCTTACGAGCGTTCAAGGATCGTACGAAATTCCCTTAAATTCAGTCAGATTTGACTGGTGTTGGGCCCAGCTGTGAGCGCTTATGCCCTCTGATGAAGCGGTTCTGGGGAGACGGGT
>CM027093.1:245045-289226 GCA_015343265.1 Pao palembangensis | reverse complement strand
TGTGGATGATGGCTGATGGATGAATGGTGGGTTGGATGGATGGATGGGGTTGGATGGGTGGATGATGGATGGGGATGATGGCTGATGGGTGGATGGATGAGATGATGGCTGATGGGTGGATGGATGAGGATGATGGCTGATGCTGGATGGATGATGGGTTGAATGGTTGGATGGATGGATGGATGGATGAGAGATGATGGCTGATGGGTGGATGATGGATGAGGGATGATGGCTGATGGATGGATGATGGGTGAATGGTGGATGGATGGATGGATGGATGAGGATGATGGCTGATGGGTTGGATGGATGGATGAGGGATGATGGATGGATGATGGATGGATGGTGGATGGATGGATGGATGGATGGATGATGCATGGATGGATGATGGCTGATGGATGGATGGTTGGATGGATGGATGGATGGGTGGATGGGTGGATGATGGATGAGGGATGATGGCTGATGGGTGGATGATGGATGAGGGGATGATGGCTGATGCGTTGGATGATGGATGAGATGATGGCTGATGGGTGGATGATGGGTGAATGGTGGATGGATGGATGGATGGATGGGTGGATGGGTGGATGATGGATGAGGGATGATGGCTGATGGGTGGATGATGGATGAGGGATGATGGCTGATGGGTGGATGATGGATGAGATGATGGCTGATGGGTGGATGATGGGTAGATGGTGGATGGATGGATGGATGGATGGGTGGATGGGTGGATGATGGATGAGGGATGATGGCTGATGGGTGGATGATGGATGAGGGATGATGGCTGATGGGTGGATGATGGATGAGAGATGATGGCTGATGGGTGGATGTTCCTTCCAGACCACCCAGAAGGAGCCTCCTGAGGTTCCTTTGCTCCTCTAGTTCTCCACCTTCTGCTGCTCCTCATTTTATCTGTCCCATCCTGCTGACTCTGCTAAGGTTCTGGGCTCATGCAGAGTCCACAGGACCTGGTGCTGGTCTGGTCCTGGTCCTGGACTGGTCCTGGTCCTGGACCTGGTCCTGGATCTGGTCTGGTCCTGGACCTGGTCCTGGTCCTGGACCTTCCTGTGATAAACACCAGTATCTCTCAGAGACTGTGGCGTGTCAGGCGTCTGCTGCCTTAACTCATCAGCTGGGGAGCTACTGGAGAGAAACAGGTCCTGACCGAAGCTGGTTTAGATCTTCACATGAGCTCGTTATGATATTTATGAGAAAACTGCACCGAAGACCATCGTGCACGTTGACCTGTGCACGTGGAACGCTCAAACAGCTGAGGACAGTCACAAAGAAATATGTCCTTCTTTCCAGATGTGCACAGCTGCACAGACCGCGTGGCTCCGCCCACAAGGCGGTGGCCCCTCCCCCGCTGGGTACAAATAGAGGCTGGACGCCGGGGTCCCTGCACACGTGCACGGAGGAGCACTCTGGTTTGAGTCCCTCTGCTCCAGAGCTCAGAGCTCCGCCTCCAGGTGGCCTTACACACACACACACACACACACACACACACACACACACACCTCGGCTGCTGGGACACTGAAAGCTTCTGTATGGTTCCTGGGCGCCCTCGGCGTGTTCGGGGGCCTCGGCTCCGGCGCCATGACGCTCAACTCCGTCCAGCTGCAGCCAGCGCAGGGGGGAGGGGCGTCTGCGTGTAGCCCGCCCACCACACAGGAGGAGGCAGGGGCTGGGTGTGGAACCAGTTCTTTGTGCTGGAGGAGTTTGCGAGACGTGAGCCGCTGTCGTGGGGAAGGTGGGAGGTCCTTGGAGTCCTTTCCTTCTTTCCTTCTTTCCTCCTTTCCTTCTTTCCTTCTTTCTCTCCCTTTGGCTTCTTCTCCTGAACTTTCCTTCAACGGTTCCGTCTGCAGCTCCACTCGGACGTGGATAAAGGTGACGGTCAGGTGCTGATACGTCTGGCGGCCGAAGGAAGCGGCGTCCATTTGCTTGTCGATGAGCACGGGGACATTCCGCGCCACCCGCCAGGCTGGACGAGGAACAGCAGGCCTTCACCCTCGAGACTCAGGCAGGGACGACACACCGACCGCCTGGTAAGACGAGTCAATTCGTCATCAAGGTCCAGGCGTCCGCGACAACGGGCAGTTCCTGGATGGTCATTACCTGACCAGCGTGGCGAAGGTCTCCGTGGGTGAGTCCCACATCCGGCCAAGCCCCGGTCACCGCAGCTGGGAGGCTTGTGTCAACCGTTGGCTGGTGTGTGTGTGGCAGGCGTCGGTGGTGGCGGTGGTGGCAACAGACGCCGATGATCCCACCTACGGAAACTCCGCCCAGCTGACCTACAGCATCCTGCAAGGTCAACCCTACTTCTCTGTGGAGCCAAAGACAGGTGAGACCCACGGGCACCCAAGCACCAGCTGGGGGCAGGGTCTGCAGGGGTCCAACAGGGCAGAGGTCTGTGGAGGTCAGACCCTGAGGTGAGGTCTGTGAAGGGGTCAGACCTAAGGGGCAGGGTCTGTGAGGGGTGAGACCACAGGGGGCGTGGTCTGTGAAGAGTTCAGACCACAAAGGCGGGTCTGTGTGTGTGTGTGTGGGGGGGGTCAGACCACAGGGGCGTGATCTGTGGGGGTGGGTCTGTGGGGTCATCCAGGCTGCTCCAGCGGTCCACACCTGTTGTCACCCACAGGTGTGGTGAGGACGGCTCTTCCTGACCTGGACAGGGAGGCCAAAGACACCCACCTGCTGGTCGTCCAGGCTAAAGACATGATTGGACAGATGGGAGGACCAATGGGAACCACCAGCGTCGCAGTGGTCCTTGACGGGCGTCAGCGACAACCCTGCCTTCCCCGCAGTGAGTTCACACTGGTGCTGCTGGTGGGGTCGGGTCACCTGATCCTGCTCACACCTGTCTGCACCTGTGTGTGTGCAAGAAGTTATTTCCAGTTCAGTGTTCCAGGGGCCCCAGGCTGCTTTGGCTGTGGTGGCCAGGATCCGAGCTGTGGATCTGGGCCCGAGGCCCAAGCTGATCTGGATTACAGGATCCTGGATGGAAACCCCAGGTCTGGGACCTTCAGCATCACCACCGATTCCCCACCATGGGAAGGACAGTCACCCTCACAAGGTAGGCGTGGCTGCAGAGGATCCCGGTGTGTGAGCTGCTCTCACCTGAAAGGGAGCCGGAGGCAGCGTTCTGGTGCTTCTCTGCTCCTCCAGGGAGCTATAAACAGGAGACACCAGCGTTCTGGTGCTTCCTCTGCTCCTCCAGAACTATAACCAGGAAGACACCAAGCGTTCTGGTGCTTCCTCTGCTCCTCAGAAGGCTGAACTGGTTTCCAGCAGCAGCAGCTGAGGGGGGACGGTCCTCAGGAGTGTTGAATACGATCGTTTTGGGGTGATTTTAAAGAGATTCTCAGCGGTCTGATGGTTGTGTTCATCCGGAATCCTGCCAGGTGGAACGCCGAGGCAGTGGTGCATTCACAGACAGTCCGATCCCTCGGCACTCTGAGGGGACGCTAACGCTCCGTCTCCTCTGGCTGCAGACTCTGGACTTTGAGACTAAGTCCAGCTACCGGCTGTTTGTCGAGGTGTCCAACCTCCACGTGGACGCTCGTTTCCTGCCGTCGGGCCCCTTCAGCGACGTGGCGACGGTTCGCCTGCTGGTGCAAACGTGGACGAAACCGCCTGTCTTCCTGTCCTCCGTCAGTGGGATGGCGGTCTCGAGAAGCGCTTAGGGTGGGCGGAGAGTGGGATGGGGTGTTGGCCCCGACCTGGCGCCTGTAGCCCCGTCAGGTAGCTCTGCTGCAGCTGGTCAGCTGACAGACGTGCACGTTTTCACCGCCCGGCTCCTCCTGCAGGTATTCCGCCAGGCCAGGAAGTCCAGCGTGGGCGCCACTTTAGCATTGACGCGCACACAGGCGTGATACAACAGCACAACCTCTGGACAGGGGAGACGATGCGCTCTGCACAACATCACCGTGGTGGCGGCGAATCGTGAGTGCAGACCTTAAACTCCGCCCAGAACAGTTCACGCTGAGCACCAGCTAACAGTCTGTACTTAACAACACGCCGGCAGCAAGCGCCCGCGGCAGCTACCGTGCTGCGATATTACGCGGCGGACTAATAGACTGACCCAGCGTCATGAGCGCGTTTCAGGCCAGCCAATCACGAAGCAGCTGCTTTCTTTGCTAAGCTACGCTAGGCAGTTTCTGGCTTGTCCCTCCTGTTGTCTCACTTCCTGCCTGGTTCTGATGTCAGTGGATCCGTCCCAGACGGCGAGGGCTCTGGTCCTGGTCTCTGTGACTGATGTGAACGATAACCCGCCCGGCTTCGCCATCCAGGAGGAGGCGTTTGTGTGCGAGAACGCTGAGGCTGGACAGAGTAAGGCCAGCCGCTAGCCGCGGCTAAAAACAATCTCACCGTCAAACAACATGGCTTCCGCGTGACCTCTGACCTCCAGCCCAAACAGCTGGCTGGCATCCACCTCGTGTGTTGAAATCCACTTTCATCTGTTTCTGGTTTGACCCAAATGTTCCATCACAGCGGCATAACCTGCCCAGCCTGGTCACGTGACCTGGACTCGCCTCAAATGTGCCTTGTCAGCGTTTCCTCCATTTATCCAGATTACAGCCGTAGTGTGTGTTCTGTGTCTTGACCTTTGAGCCCCCAGCTATGGTTCCAGACTCTGAGTGCTGTGGATCAGGATGAGCCGGAGGAAGGCAGCACTTCCTGTGTTCTCCCTGAGCGCCAAAGGGCTGTGGGGAACCTGAGCTTCACTCTCAGAGACCACCAGGGGTGGGGGTGTGATCATCAGCAGCGTGGTCTCCCGGGTGGATGTGTTGTGGAGATCTTGGCCACCTGGTCTCCAGACAGCCTCCGTCCCTGTGGCCTTGGCCGGCTTCCTGCAGCGGGATCAGCTGGTCCACTTCACCACCCGTGGTAGTTCTGCGGACAGCAGTAGTCCGTCTCTGAGCAGCACCAGCACTCTGTGTCGTCACCCGTGTGCGTGTGGCCTTTGCTGACTGATCCTGCGGGAAGCATGCCAGCTCTGTTAGCCTCCAAACCCGCCGTCACGCCGCTGTGCTCACCTGCGTCCCTCCACGCCACAGGTAGAGGTGTATTCAGAGGCCCCGCCCACCGTAGAGGGTGGACTGGGCGCTGTGCTCCCCTCAGTCGCTGCATTGGGGGAACTTCCTGTTGGTTGTGAGGTTAATATCCGCCCCTGGAATGACTCCACCCCTTTTCTGTGTCATCAGGCGTTGTTGTGGTAATAGTTACCGTCAGGAGCAGGCGGAGGGAACCTCTGCTCGTGGTCGGCAATGGCGTTCAGAAAACACATAGTTTGTTATGATGATGAGGGTGGGGGTGAGGAGGGACGAGGAGGCCTTCAGCATGCTGGCTCTGGGGCCGCCAGCAGCAGAGGCCAAACCAGCAGCAACAAGCAGGCGCCCGCGCCCCACGCCACAGCCTCGTCAGCCGTGACGGCTGTTTCAGCTGACTCATCCAGGAAGCGACTGGGCGCGAGCAGACCTGGACTCAGCAAGCGCCCCTACGACTCCCTGCAGACCTACGCCTTCGAGGGCAGCGCTTCTCCTGCGGCCTCCCTCAGCTCTTTACACTCACTCGACTCTTCAACCTCCCCAGAGTCTCTGCAAAACTACGACTTCCTGAAGGAGTGGGGGCCACGGTTCAGGAAGCTCGCGGACCTCTGTGGACACCCTGAGGGAGGGGGGCCGAGCCCTAACCCCGTGGCCTCCCAGATTCTGGGAGCAGGAGGGAGATCCCGCAGTGCTTGTGTTGTCATGCTTCCTTCAGCGTCACCCGTTGGAGAAAGCGTCCAAGCGTGAATCTGAATTGGGGTCCTCCTAACGTTGGTGTCCCTAAAGACGCAGCTTTCACAGCTGTGAGGACAGCATGCTTTGTTATTTATTAAGGACAAAGTCTTTAATAAAGTGTCTTTTTGCCACTCCAGTGTTGTCACTTTAAAACACAGTATGTTGTGTGATGAGCCTCTCAGACTAGTATAGAGTTTAAGCGTTTCTCAGCAGAAAAGACAAAATGTGGGCAAAATGAACCCAGTAAAGACAGAACGGTTTGTGGAAGTCAGTGATTAAAGTCTTTTTCTGTTTTAAGAACGTTTGTCTTCTGTAGTTCACCGTTCATCCTTTTGGTGTCACTGCCGTCAATTCCAGAAATCCGGACGAATCGGACTTTTATTTTGACAGCAACCCGGATATCAGTCCATATTTTTCCGGCGTGTTTGGCGCTGAGGTGGCTTGTTTGCAGCAGCGGGTTTCGGTTCCTTCTGTTTTGACCTGGGAATGGCTGTATGAGGTTCTGAGGTGATGTGGGTACCTGTGCGACCCCGTGGACCCCTGCTGCTCTGTCTCGTCCTTCACGCGTGGGTCGTCCCCCCTCTGAGCGCGTGGGATGCTGATCTGGAGTTGCTGGACTTGGTGGAAGAGATCCTGAACCTTCTACCGGATTCCTCTCTATGTGGAATTGCATTGCTAGATACTAGTGACTCCATGGTGCCGCTCTCGCGCAGCTAGCTAGCATATTTAATGAGAGCCGAGCGCCACCTTTTATAACCACCGGCGGAAGTAGAAAGTGCTCCTGTACAAATAAAGCTGGCTCCACGCATGTCCTGGTCTAGTATGGTCTGTGCTTCCCAGGATGCGTCAACAGCAGAGATCAAGAGGCCTACCGACGGTTGTCTCTGTCGCGCTGCATCCTGACAAGAACAAAAGATGAAAATGAGAAACTCAGTTCAGACAGATGGGCCTTGCAGTCCAGCGGGCGGCCCGGCGCCTAGTCGACTGGCTGATCGGAAAAGCACAGCAAGAGTGTGGTCTGGTTTTTCAGCTGGTGGCCATTTGTAAGTCTTTGAAGGACGGAGAAAGAAGCATAAGTGAGTACACGGCTCTCGGCCAATCAAGCAGGGCTCACCTCTGGCGAGCGTTTCCTCTCATCCCAGATCACTGTCTCACACTGCAGCACACACACACCGCTTCCACCGGAGGTCTTCAGCAAGGCTCACAGACTCCCTCCTCTTCCTCTCACAGCGCCTCGGCTCCAGACATCTTCAGTGTTAAGGTCATGTGACCACGATGAGCCGATCGCCGGCCCGGCTCAAGCGGCAGTGTGTATCTGCAGGTGCAGCGACATCCTGGTCAGCGGGCTTCCTGACTGGCGTAGCCTGTCTTTTACGAAAAATTGAGGGAAGATGGAATGCTTGCCAGAGCTGGCCTTCCTCCTCTTCCTCATCCTCACCGTGGGCCACTACGCTGTCCTCTGGTCCATATACCTGGAGAAGCAGCTGGTGAGGCCGCTCCGACCCGGAGACCTGGGGCCTGGCAGGTCTGGAGTCTGGGTCTCTGTCTCTCCAGGATGACATGCTGAGCAAGAAGAAGGAGAAGAAAGAAGCGGCGCCAGGCCTGCAGAAGAGCTGAGGTGTGTGCGGGCGGACAGGACGGACAGGTAGCTCTGGGACGTCCTCCCGCCGGCCTTCCTCGGGCTCATTGTGCCTTTGTCCTCCTAGAGTCCTGGAGCCGCCTCACTGGCACGATGTGCTCCCGCTGAAGCTCAGCATCTGGCTCTACCTGTGCATGAAGAGCCTTCCCCAGAGCGTGCAGGTAGAGGCCCCGCCCTGCTGCCGCTGCCGCTGCCGCCGCGCCGGCCTCTCCGCTCACCTGTGTGTGTTTCAGGAAGTGAAGCGCTACTACGAGGAGTACCAGCAGATGAAGCAGCAGCAGAAAGAAAGAAGCGGGCTGAACCAGGAAGTCCCAGCCAGTAAACACACCTGGTTTCCTTGACAACCGCACTTTTCTGCTGTTTGCTTCTGTGACTTCCTGCAGCCGACCAGGGTCGACTGTGGGTGTGTTCAAGGACAGTGGGAGATTTGAGACTTCCTGTCTGACCTCCATGACCTCATGATGTCGTCCGTTCAGGAGAGAAGAGGCCAAAGGTCAAAAAAGGCGAGTGGAGTTTCCTGTTTATGAGTCGTCACTGGAGAGCGTGAACTACCAGAAATACGAGCAGACGACCTCCATCGAGGAGATCGAGCATCAGATGGACGACTGGCTGCAGGGCTCAAAGTCCCCCAAGAAGAAGGTGAGAAGCCGGACCAGCCTGGCGCTCTTGGCTGCGCTCTGCTGCATACGTGTGACCTCACTTCCTGTGTGTTCCCAGCCTGCAGACTGGACAGAAGATGAGCTCAGCCTCCTCAGTAGGTTGATGGTTAAATTCCCAGGTGGAACTCGGGTCGTTAGGAGAAAGATTACTTAGGACCTGGGCAGATCCGTGACTGATAAAATCCTTTATCCTGCTTCTAAGTTCTATCCTGCATCAGAAACAGGAACCAAACAGTGCCAACCCGCCCACCACGGGCAGGTTGACAACACACACACACACACACACACACACACACACACACACACTTTACACACACACAGGTGACTCAGGCATGTACCCATGATCACCTGTCTGTGTGTGTTTTTCTCAACAGGTCACATCTAAGTCAAACAGCTGAAGGAACAACGTGAGCCAGGCGCCAGGAAGGTAAACTCTGAGGCTCCTCCTCCTCCTTCCTCCTCCTCCTCTTCCTCCTCCTTCTCTCCTCTTCCTCCTTCTCCTCCTCCTTCCTCCTCCTCCACTCCTCCTTCTCCTCCTCTTCCTCCTCCTTCCTCCTCCTCTTCCTCCTCCTTCCTCCTCCTCTTCCTCCTTCCTCCTCCTCCTCCCTCCTTCCTCCTCCTCCTTCCTCCCCTCCTCCTCCCCTCCTCCTCTTCCCTCCTCCTCCCTCCTTCTCCTCCTCCTTCCTCCTCCTCCTTCCTCCTCCTCTTCCCTCCTCCTTCCTCCTCCTCCTCCTCCTCCTCCTCCTTCTCTTCCTCCTCCTTTCTCCTCCTCCCTCCTGCTCTTCTTTCTCCTCCTTCCTCCTCCTCTTCCTCCTCCTCCTCTTCCTCTTCCTCCTTCTCTCCTCCTTCCTCCTCCTCCTCTTCCCTCCTCCTTCCTCCTCCCTTCCTCCTCCCTCCCTGGCTCCTTCTTCCCTGGCTCCTTCCTCCTCCTCCCTGCCTCCTTCCTCCCTCCATCCCTCCTCCCTCCTCCTCTTCCTCCTCCTTCCTCTCCTTCCTCCTCCCTTCTCCTCCTCCTTCCTCCTCCTCCCCTCCTCCTCCTCTTATCTAATGTCTTTTCCAGGTCTGGTGAAGCTCTCTCAGAGCCAAGAAGGGAAGCAGCCTGTGAGAAGGAAACAGAGGAAACCCGAGTAAACATGAGGGTCAGAAGAACAGGAAGTCAGCAGCCACTGATGGAGCAGAGAGCAAAGGTCAGAGGTCATCGACAGAGACTTTGACCCATCAGCAGCAGCAGAGGAAGAGAAATAGAGCCTCTGGAGAGAGCAAGTCTGCTGTGTGGACTCAGACCCAGCAGAAGCTCCTGGAAGCTGGCCTGCAGCAGTTCCCAGAGGAACCCAGACGCTGGGACCGCATCGCCATAGTCGTCCCTGGGAAGACCAAGGTGAGGACGGACACTGCCAGGTCCCTTTGCCTTCAGCTCCACACACTGACGTTTTAGAAGACCTGAGACAGATGTGGGTGTAAATAAACGAAATCCTGCTGCTTCAGCATCGGACGACATCATCACTTTAATCTGAGATTAACCACAGAATTAACCACAGAAGAGCATTATAATGTATTAACTAATCCAGGTCCCTCTGGCTGGACGAGACCCAGAACCGAACCCTGGAGAACACCCGCTGGATCTGAGAGTCAGCCTGGAGAAAGCAGCAGCTTTGGAGCTGAAGTTCTGGTCCCGGTGAAGGTTCCTGGTGGAGGTTCCTGGTCTGCTGTGATGATGGCTCCCACGGGCTTTGTGTCTTTCAGGAGGAGTGTATGATTCGCTATAAGATGCTGGCAGAACTTGTCCAGAAGAGGAAACAGGCCAAAAGCTGATGAAAGGTGTGACTCCAGCCATGACTCCGCCCCTTCGTTCTTTACAGCTATCACGGTGTTCACTAGTGACAAGGGTCAGGTGACCGCCTGGAGCGCACCTGAACGCACCTCACAGTATCACGTGCCTTAGCGCCGTTGGGCTTACTTTCAGTCAACTTCCTTTAAGTTGATCAATAAAGTAGTTATTGCCTTTTGTAGTTTGTCTTTAATTGTTTCTCCCTTTGACTTTTGTGAATTATTTTCCCTCATATTTTGGTACAAAATGAGAAATCTATGAAATTAAAGGATGTGTGTGTGTGCGCCGGGTCAGGACCGAAGGTCAGGACAGGTCAGGACCACAGGTCAGGACCGAAGGTCAGGACAGGTGAGGACCAAAGGTCAGGACAGGTCAGGACCACAGGACAGGTCAGGACCACAGGTCAGGACAGGTCAGGACCACAGGTCAGGACCGAAGGTCAGGACAGGTGAGGACCACAGGACAGGTCAGGACCACAGGTGAGGACCAAAGGTCAGGACAGGACAGATCAGGACCGAAGGTCAGGTCAGGACCACAGGTCAGGACAGGTGAGGACCAAAGGTCAGGACAGGTCAGGACCACAGGTCAGGACAGGTCAGGACCACAGGTCAGGACAGGTGAGGACAGGTGAGGACCACAGGTGAGGACAGGTGAGGACCAAAGGTCAGGACAGGTAGGACCACAGGTCAGGACAGGTGAGGACCAAAGGTCAGGACAGGTCAGGGAATTCGTCATTTTTTACTGCCTCAGGTTCCTTTAAGCGGTGTAAGGATCACTCTGGCCACAAGGGGTCATCGTTCACACCTACATGCCTAAACAGTAAAAAAATAACATTTTACAAAGTTAAATCACAAATGTCCGTTTTATTTTTGTACATTAAGTGTCCCGGTCATGTATGGTCTTTTTTTTCGTGACGTGTGTGGTGTGTCTGTGAAGCCACAACAGGTGTGCCAAACCCGTCCTGATCGATCCCCGGTCGGCGCTCCCCCTGAGAGCGGACCGCTGCCATCACGGTCTCTCCGGGCAGGATGGAGGTATTAACGCTCCCGCCTCCCAGACTGGCTCCACAGCAGGTCGGGGAGAGCCGCCTGCAGGGACAGCATTTTAGCCTTCCGCACACTTCAGTCCTTCCTCTCGGAGCCTGGAGCAGCCCGGCCGCCGGTCCACGGGGCTGCACCGGCCTGATCTTTGTCGGCGGCGGGCCGGTGGCTCTGCGGGCACAGCCCCGGTGTCTCCCCGTCGCTTCAGCATCTGGACGGGGACCAGGTTGAAGTCGGGAGGCTGGAATGTGGTTAAAAGGCCGCTGCCGCAGGTTAATGTTTTGGCGCTACTAAATGGGTGTTTATGATCGTAAATGTGAAGGTAAATTTTAAATATGAGCAAGCTGAGGCAGGTTTGGCAGGTGTTTTAGTCCGCTGTCTCTGGTTTCATCCTCCGCCTTTGTCCTTCTGTTTTCCCCCGGAGTTCCTCCCCCTGCGGCGCTGGGCGGAGTTTCATACCGGACTAGACGCTCCTTTTGTCGGATTCGTTTCGACCTGACTCCCCGGGGTTTTCGGCTGAAAAAGACACACTTTAAAAATCTCAAAAAAAGCCAGACGAGCACCGCCGTGTGCAGTTTTAAGCCGTTTATTGTCTGAACCTGACGGTAAGTAGGAAGTTGTGATTTTAAGCAGAATTCTCGCTTTATCTGCTCGTTTGTCCCCGAGTCAACAGAACATTCATGGCGGCTTCGCGGTGGAGGCTTCGTGGGCAACATCGAGTCTTCCAGCCGCTCAGCTCTCATATCACCAAATCCTCAAGTTTACCGCAGAAATGATCCCACTCTGAAATTCCTGGACTGCTTTAGTCCCGATAGCTGCCAGCCGAGGCCACAGACATCTACCAACTCCACGATTTAACAGCTTTTCACGGTGAACTGATTATCGGATACACGTGTCAGCCGCTCGCTTGTCGTCAAAAATATTCCTGCTTCTTTCCTGTTGGGGCATTTTTTCCACTCTTTAATTCGAATTCTCCATCTTATGCCACCGAATCGAAAAGCTAGCTTACGTCTCCAGCCGCCCTTTACGTGCCAGCGGAAACTACGTGGTGACTCCTGCCGGAGGACGGGCGCCATTATCGGGGCTCTCGGAGCCTGGCGGCCCGCTGCCGCTGCTTATGTGCGACGCAGTGAGCACGCACCGAGCTCCGGTCACATCCAGGTCCCAGACGCCGTAGAGAAGCGCAGACAGCAGGGCTGCAGCCCCCGCTGGTGGAGCACAGGCGGGGACAGAGTTGATTTAAGCCCGGGAAGCGTCTCCGAGCAGCAGAAGTGATCCGGAGACGTGACTGCGAGCCCGGCTGCTCTCTACCGCTCCCCGCAGGTTTCCACGCATGGCAGCAGCCTCCAAACGCTGCTGGGACGGAGGCAGAGAGCAGGTCACACCTGTTCACACCCTCCTCCAGGTGGAGTCTGGCCTGGGAGGGCAGACTGATGCAGCCTCCATAGCAGCAGGAAGAGTCTGTAGCATCACCATGGTTACGGACAACAGGCGCCATCACAAATAATCCCCTTAGTGAGGATTTGCACCAAAGCTGGGAGCGCGAGTTCACCGTAGTCACGCCTGAAACTATTCCTGTTCAACAAACTAATCAGTCTCTCTTGGTCAGCTGACTCTAAACACGAGTGTCAAAGGTGTCATGGTGTTCAAAGAATGTGTGTGTGTGTGTGTGTGTGTGTGTGCGTGCGTGTGTGTGTGTGTGCGCTTTCAGAGGGCGGAGGGGGCGGAGTTTTCTCCCTCATGATGAATGGCAGCACCAGCGTCTCCAGAGCCCAGAGTGGAAGGGTCAAAGGTGACCCAGGTAAGGGCTGACCCTGCAGTGATGTCATCATCAGGCGACGCACCGCTGCTGTTAAGGTCAGAGGTCGAAACCTCTGGAACAAGCGTGTAAACGTGTGTGTGTGTGTGTGTAGACGAGTGGAGCAAGGAGGACTGTCTGACCCTCCTGGAGCGGATTCGCAGTCTGCTGCCCGACGGAGACGGGATGAAGTATAAAACCACGGAGTCGCACTTCGACTGGGACAAGGTTTGCTTCGGCAGCTTCACCGGAGACATGTGCCGCCAGAAATGGCAGAAGGTCTCCACGGAGGTAGCGAACCCGGGGCCGTGCTGGAGCGCTCACCGGTCCGGCTGGTTGCTGCTAACCGCTTGTTGTTGTTTGCAGGTCCGAAAGTACCGAACCATGACGGAGCTCATCGTGGACGCCATCGAGTTTGTGAAGAATCCCTACAAAGGCAAGAAACTGAAGGTGAGGCTGGAGCGAAGGAGCGCTGCAGATGTTCTTCTCAGGACGGCTGGAGCAGCTTTCCCACATGTTCTCTGTGTGTTCTCCTGACCGTCAGACGCATCCAGATTTCCCAAAGAAGCCTTTGACTCCGTATTTCCGCTTCTTCATGGAGAAACGAGCCAAATACGCCAAAATTCACCCCGAGATGAGCAACCTGGACCTGACCAAGATCCTCTCAAAGAAGTACAAAGAGCTTCCTGACAAGAAGAAGGTGAGGTGCCGCTCCCAGCTCCAGGTCCAGGGTAAGGCAGACCGGGAGGTCCGCTCTGCCTCCGAGACGCTGATTGTGGTTTAAATCTGCAGCAAAAATACATCACAGAGTTCCAGCGAGAGAAAGAAGAGTTTGAGAAGAACATGGCTCGCTTCAAGTGAGTTCCTGCTCCGGTCTGCCCAGAGCTGGAGCGCTGCTGTTAGCATGGCTAATGTCCGCTGACCTGCAGGGAGGACCACCCGGAGCTGATAGAAGAGAGGAAGAAGTCCGAGCTGCCGGAGAAACCCAAGACCCCCCAACAGCTGTGGTACAACCACGAGAAGAAGGCCTACATGAAGCTGCACCCAGAGGTAGCCACGCACGCACACGCCGAGCCCCACACGCGTCGCCATGGTGACGCTCTGTGTGTCCAGGTCAGTCAGAAAGAGCTGAAGGAGGCGCTGAGGAGACAGTGGTCTCAGCTGTCTGACAAGAGGAGGCTGAAGTGGATCAGCAAGGCCCTGGAGCTGCAGAAGGACTACGAGGTGGAGAACCGAGAGCTGGAACCAGCCCAGAGCTGGAACCAGAGCTGGAACCAGCCCAGAGCTGGAACCAGAGCTGGAACCAGCTTTCTGGCTTCTTACCCATGACGTGTGTGCGTGCGTGTGTGTGTGTGTTTGTGTGTGTTCGTGTGTGTGTGTGTGTGTTCGTGTGTGTGTGTGTTTGTGTTTGTGTGTGTTCGTGTGTGTGTGTGTGTGTGTGTGTGTGTTTGTGTTTGTGTGTGTTCGTGTGTGTGTGTGTGTGTGTGTGTGTGCAGGGCAGCATGAGAGCCTATCACGAAGCCCACCCTGACATGAACTCTGATGATCACGTGCGCTCCGTCCTGACCAAGGCTGAGCGTCAGCTGAAGGACAAGTTTGATGGGCGGCCCACCAAACCCCCGCCGTGAGTCCCGCTAACCGCGGCTACGCTAGCAGCCCTTACACTTCAGATCACAGCACGCAGCACCGCCACATTCCTGCAGAGCACCACAACACGCTAAACACGCAGCAGCAAATGAGGGGCCCGTAGGTGGAGGAGTGCACGCGGGCAAGGTCAAAGGTCGTCTGTCTTTGGCCAGGAATGGCTACTCTCTGTACTGCGCGGAGCTGATGGTGAACATGAAGGACGTCCCGAGCACCGAGAGGATGGTCCTCTGCAGCAAACGCTGGAAGTTGATGACGCAGAAGGAGAAGGACATGTTCCAGAAGCGCTGCGAGCAGGTGGGTACAGCAGCTGGGCTCCCCTGGCCCCTGGAGAACCCTGGACTCACCCCCGGCCCTGTCCCCCACCAGAAAAAGAAGCAGTACGACGTCGACCTGCAGAGGTTCCTGGAGGTACGTGGACGCCGACCTGGAGCAGAGAGTCCGCCCAGAACCAGGCCCAGAGAGGGTTCTGACCTGAACTGCTGAATGGGCCAAAGCAGGACCAGAGCCAACCAGTGCAGACCAGTTAGAACCAGTCAGACCCAACCAGTTAGACTAGACCAGTTAGAACCAGTCAGAGCCAACCAGTTAGACCCAACCAGTTAGAACCAGTTAGACTAGACCAGTTAGACTAGACCAGTTAGACCCAGTCAGAGGCAACCAGTTAGACCCAACCAGTTAGACTAGACCAGTTAGAACCAGTCAGAGCTGACCAGTTAGACCCAACCAGTTAGACTAGACCAGTTAGACCCAGTTAGAATAGACCAGTTAGATCCAGTTGGACAGAACCAGTTGGACCACATCAGCTGGACCTGAGACAGTTCCTGGTTGTTTTCCAGAGCCTTCCGGAGGAGGAGCGGGAGCGGGTCATGACAGAGGAGAAGATGTGTGGGACCAGGGTGGGAGGGGGCGTGGCCTCCAGTCCTCACCGTGCGCGATCACCTGTCAAGGTGCCACAGCCGTCTGCGTCCAACACTGGTCCACACAGGAGCAGCAGTGCTGCTGTGGAGCCCACAGGTGGACTCTCTCTCTCTCTTTCAGGAGCAACAGGTGGAGGCGGAGCCAGAGCACTGGTTACCCACTGCTGCGCCAAAGGAGAGACGTGATGGGAAGAAGTCAGCGAAGCTCCCAGAGACCCCGAAAACAGCGGAGGAGATGTGGCAGCACAGCGTGATCGGAGACTACCTGGCCAAGTACAGAGTAAGGACACGCCTCCTTTAGCCTCCGCTAGCCTCCACTAGCCTCCACTAGCCTCTGTCCGCTAGCCTCTGCTAGCCTCCACTAGCCTCTGTTAGCCTCCACTAGCCTCTGTTAGCCTCTGCTAGCCTCTGTTAGCCTCCACTAGCCTCTGTCCGCTAGCCTCTGCTAGCCTCCACTAGCCTCTGTTAGCCTCCACTAGCCTCTGTTACTCTCCACTAGCCTCTGCTAGCCTCTGTTAGCCTCTGTTAGCCTCTGCTAGCCTCTGTTAGTCTCCACTAGCCTCTGTTAGCCTCCGTTAGCCTCCACTAGCCTCCGTTAGCCCGGTAGCTCCCTGACCCCCTGCTGCTCGTCCTCCTGCACAGAGCGACCGCAGGAAGGCCCAGGTGGGCATGGAGGCCGCCTGGAAGTCCATGGAGAAGAAGGAGAAGATTCCCTGGATCAAGAAGGCGGCGGAGGACCAGAAGCGCTACGAGGTTAGCTAACGGCAGCGCTCAAACCGTCTCCTCCGTGCTTGTGTTGTAATTCCCGCTGTGTCCTACAGAGGGAGCTGTTGGAGATGAGGACGCTGCCGGCGGCTCCGAGTCAGAGGAAACACAAGTTTGACGGAGAACCGAAGAAGCCTCCAGTGTGAGTTCGGAGCACTTTACCCTCAAACATGGAAGCAAAGAAGAAGAGCTTGGTCAGAAAGTGACCTTTAAAGGAAACATTTCAGCAGCTTGAAGTTAGAAATCAGAGTTTAACCTGTATCTCGAAGGATGTTGTCTCGCTCGTGTCCTCCTCTGAGTGCGTACTTCTCCGTCCTTGTGTTCTCACACTCTTGTAGAATCACCGCCCAGCGTGGTTCCAGTAGTTCCCAACCAGATTCCCCAGTCGTGTACTCGTCCGCCCATTTTAACGTCTGCATCAGACATGTGGACTCAAGTCTGGACTCAGAAGTTCACGAGACGATTACTGAGGCCGAGAACGGCCAGATGTTCTCCGGGCTGCGTTTGAGTGAGCCGGTGCGTCCCGCGAAGGTCATGTGACTGTTTGCGTCCAACAGGAGCGGCTACCAGATGTTCTCTCAGGAGCTGCTGACCAACGGCGAGCTGAACCACTTCAGCCTGAAGGAGCGCATGGTGGAGATCGGCAAGAGGTGGCACAAGCTGAGCGCCGCTCAGAAAGACAAGTACAAGAAGCTGGTGGAGGAGCAACAGGTGGAGTACAAGGTGGAGCTGGAGGCGTGGCTCAAGGTAGGCCCCCCCGCCCAGAGAGAGCTCCTCCCCCCCCTCAGACTTAAAGATCTGTGAAGAATGTGTGAGAAGGTCATGGCGGCGTTCATCTGCTAACGCTAACGCTGTCCTTTCCAGTCGCTGTCTCCGCAGGATCGCGCCGTCTACAAGGAGCTCTCCTCTTCGGTGAGGCTCTTCGTCAGGCCGGGCTGCCGCTTCCGGCTCTTCTGCGTCTCTAAACTCTGCATCATCTCTCCGTCAGAAACGTCGCAGCACCACCAAAGTTCGCAGCAGTCCCGACGTCAAAGTTCGCGTCACGCCCAAGGCCAAGGCGGCGAGTTCCAGAGCCGCCACGCAGACGGTGGGGGTGGCCAAGAGGGTCATGGCGTACCGAGCCAAGGTAGCGGCAGCCTAACAGCCCGGTCTGAGCCGCAGACGAGGCCGCAGCCGGAACCTTCTCCTTCTGTGGTGACGTGTGTGGGCCATGTTTCCCTCAGTTTGGACTGTCAGGCTGTGTCTCTCCATCTTCTAGCAGGACATGTCCGACTCGGATGAGGAGGAGGAGAAGAGCGAATCGTCTGACTCTGACGAAGATGAAACGTCAGGATCCACCGACAGCGAGGACGACGATGACGAGGTAAAAACGCCGACTCGCCGTGAGTCGCCGTGGCAACGGGCGACTCCAGAAGCCTGCGTGCGGTTAACGCTTCCTCTGTGGTCATGTCCTCAGAACGAGGACGACGACGACGAAGACCAGAGCTCCTCTGACGAATCCAGCGATTCGGACTCAGACTAGCTCCGCCCACCTGTCTCATTGGAGAGGACAGGCTGTGCAGGCCACACCTCCTCACATACAAGCTTGGTGGACCAGTGGGAGCTGGAAACATCGGTGGTCACCCTGGCCACGCCCACTCCCCTGATGAGGGTGGGGCCTGATGTAGTTGTTACTTGTTTATTTTTTTAAGTCAGGGAGTGGTGGTCAGCTGTTATTCAATGGACATTTTTAGAGGGGCGGAGCTGTTTGAGGGGTTTGTACAGTATCCGACAGCCAGGTAGGGGGCGGAGCCACTTGTTTGTTCGTTGTTGCTGAGGCCTCCAACTAACCACCTGCCTGAGAAAACTAAGAAATAAATGCACTTTTCTGAAACGCGTTGAGGCTTTTTTAAAGCCAAACCCACAGCCCGGAAGGTCGCCGCGGGACGCAGACCTGACTTCCTGTGACCAGCAGGGGGCAGGAGAAGGTAGAGTTCCTTGTTTTCTTCTACTCTTTAATTGGCTCATTAAAAGGTTTTAGCACGTGGATTTCCAACCGCGGGAATATGATGCTAATAATCTGGATGGGTGGAGCCCAGGTGGAGCTCCGCCTCCATCGCCTCCCTGAGATTCACAGAAGAAAACCACACACTTTTCAGCTTTTATAGACATCAGAACTCAGATTCTTAGAATATAAACAGGCTTCTTTCCCTCCTCAGACATCAGCTAATACACATAAATAATTTGGCCTTTGACCCCACCAGCGTTTATTCCACCCTCACTACAATACCCATCAGCCCCCAGGTCCATGTGCTTTCAAAGTCCCACAAGTGGTCCTGTTACCATGGTTACCGAGTCCCCTCCCCACGCTCCCAGTTAGAACCAGTCATCCAGCAGCAGCTGGTCTAGAAAAACCAAGCAGGTTAACTTTTGAATCGGTGGAGAACAGAAAGCAGAAACCAGCAGCAGAAACCAGCAGCAGAAACCAGCACACAAAGACGAGATGGCTGCTGGTGCACCGCCACCCCCGAGTCCCCCTCAAGTCTGGCTGACTCATCTGCTGGCATCGGATCACATGATCACTGCAGCTCCAATCACAACCCCAGAAACCTTGGAACCAGAATTTCTCTCTCTCACACACTCTCACACACACACACACACTGTCATAGTGGGACGTCCAGCAGCTTCTTGTGCAGGTACTGCTTGACTTCCTCGATGCCGTTGAGCTTCTCCAGCTCGTGGTAGGGCAGCTGAGGAGACAGGAAGCAGCGGTGGTGAGCAGCTGTGTGTGTGTGTGTGTGTGTGTGTGTGTGTGTGTGGGGCTCCTACCTGCACGAGGACGTATCCCAGCAGCCTCAGGTGGCGGTCTCTCATGGCCCGCGAGCCCACCAGGACCTCACAGTTGTGGCAGTAGTGCCACTTGTCGTTGACAGACATGATGACCCTGCAGAGACCACAGGGTCAAGGTCAGGCCCTAACCCCGCCCCCCACCAAGCCCCGCCCCTGCATGGCGCCCGTGGGGACAGGAAGCCTGGCTGGAGGACTGGTTTCCCTCGTGCCCCCGTCCAACCCTCCCCAGGACAGAGCTGGACCGGGGCGTGTGACCCACCTCCTGATCTGCCTCGGGTCTGGGGGGGCGCTTCCATCCTCGGCTCTGCTGGCAGACTGACGCTGCGGGGGGGGCGGGGGCTCTGGCTCTGCCACGCCCTGGTAGAAGCCTGGCAGCTCACAGGGCTTCTGGAGGCCTCCGGCCCCCCCCTCATCTTCTAGAATCTTCCCAATGGAAAACTGGAAGAGGGCGTCTGTGGCGGCGGCCCCCGCGGGCCCCTGGGCTCCGGGCTGGGCCAGGCTCTCAGAGCGGGGGCTGCTGAGGGTGGAGCTGTCCTGGCTCTCCAGGGACGGCTCCTGGGGCAGGCTGCTGTAGTAGTCTGCTGATGGGATGTAGTAGGAGGCGTAGTCCAAAGGGCCGCCGTTGGACCCGGGACGCAGCGGTCCCGGAGACGCCGAGGCCACGGGGCTGCTGAGGACGCGCTGCGGCAGGAAGGATCTGGGCTCGGCGGACCCGCCCACGGCCTCGGCCATCGGACACGGCTGCTCTGCACCCTCCTCCACAACTGGGAACGGAGAGAACTGGAACTCCGCCGTTGCTGTGGCAACCGCACCCTCGGCTGCTCTGGGCGTCACGCCAACACAGGAGGGAGGGGCGACGCTGAGAGCCAGACCTGAGCCGGTCCTGATGGGCAGAACCTGACCAGAACCGTCCATCCACAGCAGAAAGTCTGGAGAGAGAGGTTGAGAAGAAGATCACCGCCATCACCGCCGGCAACCGCGGACGCCGCCGCTGGACTCTGCTGCAGTACCTGTGTAGTATCCAGGGGGCAGCACTTGGTCCTGCCTGTAGTTCTGCTCTCCCAGCAGCTGCCTCAGGGCCTCGGCCACCAGACCCTTGTAGCTGACGCAGACACAAGACTGTTAGAGGTCTACACACGCTGACCTGCTCCAAACCAGTCAAACCAGTCTGGACCAGGTGTGAACGGGTCCAAACCAGTCAAACCAGTCTGGACCAGGTATGAGTGGGTCCAAACCAGTCAAACCAGTCTGGAGCAGGTGCGTGGCGGCTGGCTGGTCACCTGTATTTGCGATTGACCTCGTCTGCGGTGAGGGCGTGGTCAAACATCAGGACCTTGTGGGCGTCCTGCAGCCGTGGTCCGGAGTACTCCCGGAACTCCAGCTCCACGGCGGCGTCCAGCAGAGAGAGGTAGCGGCGGACGATCAGGGCGTAGGGGCTGTCTGCCAGAGAAGAAGGCGGGAGGGGTTCAGCGCCTCCACAGGTGCTGCACTGGTCTGACTGGTCTGCACGTACTGGTGACGTTGCTGATGAAGGCGGAGGAGAAGACGCGGTGCAGCACCAGAGCTGGGAAGTGGCCCAGCTGGAACAGCGACATGAGGATGTTAACGGTGGCGAGCGGCGAGCTCAGCGCCTTCAGCTCCACCACCTCCTCCAGCCGAGAGAAGAACTGCTGCTGGTTGGACGGTCGGTAGCTCATCCGGCTGAAGGGGAAGACCAGCTTCTGGATCACCTGAGGACACAACCAGGCCGTGCAGTCAGCCAGGTGGAGCTGCTCTGCTCCAGAAGGAAACACCGGAGCTCCACCTCAGCTGGGCCTTCTGACCTTACTGTCCAGGAACTCCGCCTTCTTCACCAGGAAGTCTGCGATGGTGTCCAGCAGGCGCGTGTCTCTCAGGCGATGGCGCGCCACATACTTGGCAATCAGCGCCACGGTGTAGGGCGTGATGCTCTCCACCTTCTTTGGCAGCTCTTCTACAGCACAGAAAGGAGGGAGGATCAGTTTGATGCTCAAACATCTACAGGTGAACAACCGTAACATCAACGTCCTTCTGCCTCCTTGGAAACCTTCCATGGAACCAGCCTTGGATTTCTGCTGACTGAAAGGTGTCATCTGACCTTCTGATCCAGGATCTGACCTTCTGATCTGACCTTCTGATCCAGGATCTGACCTTGTGATCTGACCTTCTGATCCAGGATCTGACCTTCTGATCTGACCTTCTGATCCAGGATCTGACCTTCTGATCCTTGATCTGACCTTCTGATCTGACCTTCTGATCCAGGAACTGACCTTCTATTCTGACCTTCTGATCCAGGATCTGACCTTCTGATCTGACCTTCTGATCCAGGATCTGACCTTGTGATCCCTGATCTGACCTTCTGATCCAGGATCTGACCTTCTGATCTGACCTTCTGATCCAGGAACTGACCTTCTGATCTGACCTTCTGATCCAGGATCTGACCTTCTGATCTAGGAACTGACCTTCTGATCCTTGATCTGACCTTCTATTCTGACCTTCTGGTCCAGGATCTGACCCGGTGAAGGTTACCTGCCAGGCGGCTGATGAACTTCTCCTGTCTGTTCTGGTAGAACAGGTGAGAACTGAAGATCAGCTCCAGACTCTTGTTGCTGGCCTCCCGGGCACACGCCGCCAGCATCTCATCCAGCAGCGCCATCTCCTGGTCGCGGACTCCGGTGACGCTCGCCAGCGTGTGTTTGACTAGCCGCAGGATCTTCCTGGTACACACAGGAAGTGGTGAGACCTGGTGTTTGAGGCCAAACACCTTCAGGAACCAAGAGACGGTGCTGCCTGGATGTGGCGGACCTGCTTCTGGACCTGCGTGGGCGCTGGTGTTTCCTCACCTGTTGGCCAGCAGCAGCTCAGGGTTTGATGGCGTGCTGCTGGGGGCGGAGCCACCGCCGCCAGCTTCCTGCGGCTGGAGCGAGCGTAGCTTGAGTCTGTAGTAGGACAGCAGCAGGAAGAGCGTCTGCGGGTGGCGCTCTCGCTCCAGGTTCTTCTCCAAGCCAGCCAGGCAAGCTTCAGTCAGGGGGTGCTGACTTCCTGGGTGGAGCTTCATGCTGGAGCTGAACACCATGGACAGGTCCTTCTGGTTAAACTGGTTCAGTCTGCTCTGAGACTCCGCCTCCAGCACCTGGACCACCCGAGAGTCACCAGGAAGACCTGGGCAGAGCCAGAACAGAGGTCAGAACCACAGCGGTCCATGTGGCGTTGGCTTAGCGTGTCGACGTGTCAGAACGCTAACGTTTCCTGAGAAAAGACGCTAACGTTTCGATTTTAAACGTGAAGCCAGTCGCACGTGTGTCAGCCGACCCGATCACAGCGTGACTCCAGCGCTGCTCTGGGGCCACGGTGGTCAACCTCCGTCTGACGGTTAGCCTGCAGCACTCAAAGAGTGGTCTGCGGTCCACCAGTGGTCCGCGGGCGACCCCTAGTGGTCCGCGAGGTGACACGTAACACATCACATTTTAAAATATTAATTTTCAATATTTAAAATTCAGGTAAAAGGCCCAGCCTGCTGTAGGAAGCACGCCTGCGGTCCTGCTGCCCTCCTGGGGACCGTCAAGGACCCTAAGCACACCCACGAGTCCAAACCTCCAGGACAGACTAGAGTCCTCCAAGGCCCGTTCCCAGGCCCTGCAGAGGGCCTCTACTGGGGGACGTCACACACGCCTGCGGAGGACTGATGCGAGGACTCACCGAGCGCCGCCACGGCGTAAAGACAGTTGACGATGCTGAAGTTGTCGAACTTGACGCAGTCGCTGACGATGGCGTCACAGAGCGTCTGGAAGTCCTGATGCTCCAGGACCCGTCGAGCGCCGCCGTCCCCGGGCTCAGCCTCGGCGCTCTCCGAGCCGCCTCGCGGCGGCGCGGCCTGCAGCAGCTGTCCGATCTTCTGCAAGGCGACGGGGTAATGGTTGTGGGAGATCTTGGACGGGTTCTGGGTGATCCAGCGCAGCACCTCCTCGGCGTGCCGAGAGCGCTCGATCAGGCGCTTCATGGTGAAAAAGGTGTCGTAGCTCATTTTCTCGTGGATGAAGTTCCATGTCTTCTTTTTCCCGCCGGCCGTGGCGGCTGCTCCAGCTGCAGCCCCGCCTCCGTATGCGTGAAAGTGGGCGTGGTTCTGGTAGTGGGGGAGCAGTGAAGGGGGGGCCAGGTGGGTGGACTGTGGGTGATAGTGGGGGTGGAAGGGCACTCCCCGGTGGGTCTCTGGGCGGCCTGAGTACACTGGGTAGGTGGTGGGAGGCTGGGCCGGGTGGTGGGAGAGGTGTGGGTGAAGGGAGTGGGGGGCCTCCAGCATGGCCACGCCTGTCCTTCGCCCCTGTTTGAGCCCGCCTCCACCCCCTCCCCCTACTGGACCATACAGGCGGGTGGCGTACATGACAAGAGACCGACAACTCAGGAGGCGCCACCTTGTGGACAAACACAGCATGGTTGTGACGGCGGCATACTCCTGGAAGAAAACAGGGGAAAGGTTACTGGGTCGGTCGCTCAACGGTCAGGCTGAGTGTGAACAATCACAGAGCCAAGCAGCAGTTCGCTGAAATAACCCATAATTCCACACAAGCCGGAAGCGATCCCCTTAAAAGTGATCGACCTGACACAGTTCACCTGAGTCCACTGGCTCGTGCCGTCCCTGTTACGTCGCCAACGTGCCAAACAGGCAGGATGACGTCATAGCCGTACCGGGGACGGTTCCCAGCAGGTTTTAGAAGCTTCGGTCCGGATGGATTTCTGTTCCCGTCCTCTCACACGGCCAGAGCCGGTGCCCCAGCGACCTAGACCTGGGAGCCTGGACGAAGCCAGAACCTCTTTCCGGACTCTGAGTGTCTCTAACAGGATACTGCGAGGCTCGCGTTAGCAGCCGGCAGGTGAGCTGTCAGCGGATTCAGCCCCTAACGAGCACCGGCTCCGGTGAACGAAGATGACCGAAGAGGAACCGCGCTGAAGCTAAGCTAAACTAGCTGCCAGCTGCGGATGTTAGCATCAGTTTGCCCTTCTCGACCAGTGCTTAATAAGCTGCTTTTAACTGGGTAATTAACCCGCCCCGGACCCGGACCCGGACAGAAGCCCAGGTTGCTGCGGCCAACATGGCTCCGTGTTCACCTCAGAGGCGACTGAGACCGGCCGCTCCGCTCACACACCCAAGTCCCCGAGAGTGCGGCTTCCGCGGGTAGACCCTCCGCAGTCAGACGCCCAGCTTCATTCCTCCAAACAGACTTCCGACGCCATAGTTTACCCAGCATGCACCTGGGGAGGGAGGGAGAGCGCGCCACCTGCCGGCCAATAAAATAACATCCTCTGGACCTACATGACATTTAATTTACTGTAGATTTTACAGAAGATTTCACCAAACTCAACAAGCTGCTACAGTCCTCTTTAAAGGGAACCACAAAACAGGCAGATTTAACAACATATTTATATTATATACATTATCTTATTTGAGCTGAGGAGGTGAAAAACAATGACCTGAGATCGTAAGGAAAATAAAAGTAGTACATGAAAACCTATATTACACGTTAATACAGCAGGAATGGCGCTGAGAGTGACCTTTACTCGTTTCTGGGTCAATGTAGCAGCAACGGAATGAAGGTGAACTAGTTCAAACGGGCACAGCTTCTCCGCTAGAGGGCGCTAAACACCACCGCCGCTGGAAACCACAGAAGAAGAAAACAGCCACGGTAAAGATGGTGGAGCAGGTCGATTACAGAACAGGAATACTGAAGCTGACTTGTGTTTAGGGGCTGTTGCCGTCATTTCATGACTATTTTTAACTGTGACGATGGCTCACCGTTACCTGCGACTGTCGTCGGGGTGTAGGAACATGTTCCGACTCCTGCTGTCGCCCAAAGTTGTGGTCCGGCAGGTAGGTACCAAACATGCTAGCATGGTGCTGCCTGCTGAGAGGTCAGCAGCATCCCACAGAAAAACAGCTGGAAACGTGTGTGCGAACCTTGTCACTCACCTGTGACAGTTAAATAAACCTGTGTGATGATGAAGCTCGTCACCGGCTCGACAGTTGATGTCAACTTCTGTTCTAACAGAGACTTGTTTAACATTACTTTACATGACAGTTGCTGCACACAGATGAGTTATCAAAACGTCTAATAGATAAATCAATAATGAAATTAAAAATATAGCTGTGAATGAGGCAAAGACTTGTGTTTTACCTGGATGACGTCATTGGCGGGTGTCTTGTTGGTGGTCAGGTGACGTCATTGAGCGGTGCAGGACAGCCCGGAAACGGACGGAGCGTGTTGAACCTGTTGGGGGCGTACCGGCTGAGTTCCAAACCACCGAAAGGTGATTCCGTGTGTGTCCTGATGAAGAAAGGAAACCAAAGTCCAGTTTTTATTGGACTGTTAATTCAAATAGAGCCAAACATCCGGAGGCTGGTTCAAAAATACACTCTCTCCCTCTCTGTTCCTCTCTCCTTCTGTATCTCTCACTCTTTTATACCTCCACCTGTTCCATCCATGTTTGACTCATTTTTCATCTAATCCTGTCTTTCTTTTTCTCCCTCACATTCTCTCTCTCTAGGGTTTGAAAAATATTTTCCAGACAGTCAGAAAAATACTGAAGCGAATAAAGGTAAGTGTGTGTGTGTGTGTGTGTCAGTCAGTCAGTCAGTCATCCTGCATTTCTAAATCTTTTACATCTCAGACACCAAACCTGGAAATGCTCAGAGACCTTCTGGGGCAGGAGGAGGAGGAGGAGGAGGAGGAAAGCGAGGAGGACGTCGGGAAGACACGCACTGGTACAGCCGTCTACAGAAGGTCGGTGTGGTCGAAGACAAAGTGACGCTGCTGTGCTGACTGATGCTTCATGAGATTGTGGTGTTTCAGGGAGACGTTCCGTGGGACGATAAAGAGTTCCGGATGTTCTTCCTGACCGGGCTGGCTTTCTGGGCAGGCGTCACCTATTATTTCTTCTTCAGGGACGGAGGACGCGAGGTCACCTGGAAGGACTTTGTCAACAACTACCTGTCCAAAGGGGTGGTGAGTGTTCCCGGGGCTCAGACCTGCACATGTTCTGCTTCTTTTGAGAACCTTTGAGCCTGCCAGTGTCTGTAGCTCCACTCCAGATGAAGGTGACCTGAAGGTGCCTGCTTCATCCCACAGGTTGATCGATTAGAGGTGATCAACAAGCGTTACGTCAAGGTGGTTTTCTCTGCTGGAAAGACGCCGATGGACGGGGTGAGTCAGCGTGATCCTTCCGTCAGGGGTCTGAGTGGGACCTCCAGCCACAGGAAGTGATCACATCCCACCTTGTTGTTGGCTTAACCTGGGATTAGAGCGAAGTTCAGCGTTCTCCAGTGGTGTGTGTGTGTGTGTGTGTGTGTGTGTGTGTGGCTGATGATGGTGTGGCTGCAGCAGTACGTCTGGTTTAATATTGGTAGCGTGGACACCTTTGAGCGGAACCTGGAGACGGCTCAGTACGAGCTGGGCATCGAAGGCGAGAAGCGGCTGCCCGTGGTTTACTCCAGCGAGAGCGACGGGTGAGTGCTTAACCCTAACCCCCGTTTCCACCGGACGCGCTGCCTCTCCATCCGTCCGTCCAGATTAGATTCCATTCAAGTCAAAGCGTCAGTTTCCACTGGCTGTGGCTCCGCCCACGGCAGGGCTGGAGGCTCCGCCCACGGCAGGGCTGGGGCCTCCGTCGCCCTCTGAAAAAATACGCATGGATTCTATTTTGGAAGGACGGATGGATGGAGCACACCACAACAATCTAGCACAAGGCATCACGTGCGCCACAGGAAGTTGGGTGCGAAGAAAAAATAAAACATCCGGGAATTTGTCAAAATAAAAACTCCCATATTTAGAGCGATGGTTTTTACGTTATTACATGTATGAATAATCTTCTTTTATCCGAAAGTAGATCTCTGTGTCAAGTGGACTGAAAATTCTCCTTGAAGACGTTTCGTCCTCTCTCCAGAGCTTCTTCAGTTCTAAGTTTGCTGGGGCAGAGCTTGAAAATATAGCCCTGTGGACCATCGGCCTGTTAATGGCCCGGGTGGTCACCTGAGAGTCCTTGGCAGGGTGGTTGGCAGGGTCGTTCACCCTTAGGGTCATCTAACCCTAACCTTTCAGTCCAGTTGACACAGAGAGATCTAATTTTGGATAACTATGACCTGGATGAGTGAGAATCTACACAGAAATCTTCTTTTATGTTATTACATGTGTGAATCATCTTTTTTTTACGTTATTACAGGTGTGAATCATCTTTTTTTACGTTATTACATGTGTGAATCATCTTTTTTTTACGTTATTACAGGTGTGAATCATCTTTTTTTACGTTATTACATGTGTGAATCATCTTTTTTTACGTTATTACATGTGTGAATCATCTTTTTCTTGGGCCGTTTTATCTCTCGTTTGTGGGTGTGTGAAACAACATCACAAGTTAACTTGTTAACTGTTTGCAGCAGATCTTTGAATACATTAAATAAATAACATAAATAACCAGAATTTACAAGAAATAATGGATCTATTACACAGTTTAGGAACATTAACAGAATTCCCCATGGTGGAGTCACCAAGATCTGGAGAAAGGGGAGATTTTCCTCCTCCAGGAACAAAGAGCGTCTTCTTCTGTGGCTCCTATAAAATCTACAAAGTGCTAATCTCTCGCGGTCGTACGTGATTTCGTTTTCAGCGTCCTGTTGACAAAGGTCGCTCTAAACACGGGAGCTTTTATTTTGACAGTTTCCGGATGTTTTATTTTCTCTTTGCACCCGACTTCCTGTCCCCACGCGCTGGATTGTGCTAGCTTGTTGCGGCGTGCTCCGTCCGTCCACACGCCTCCGGTGGAAACCCGGGGTCAGCCTACCCCTAACCTGCTTCACTGCTCCAACGCCGTCTTGCTCTGCAGAACCTTCCTCCTGAGCATGCTCCCCACTGTGCTCATCATCGGGTTCCTGCTCTTCATGCTGCGCCGGGGCCCAGCAGGGATGGGCCGTCCCGGCCGGGGCATGGGGGGGCTGTTCAGCGTCAGCGAGACCACGGCGAAGATCCTCAAAGATGAGATTGACGTCAAGTTCAAAGATGTGGCCGGTTGTGAGGAGGCCAAGCTGGAGATCATGGAGTTTGTGAACTTCCTGAAGAACCCTAAGCAGTACCAGGACCTGGGAGCCAAGATCCCAAAGGTGGGGGCCTCCATGAGGAGGGGCACATGCTCCAGGCGTGTGGGTGGAGGACTTGATGTTTGTTGGTGTACGCAGGGCGCCATCCTGACAGGTCCTCCCGGAACAGGAAAGACGCTCCTGGCCAAAGCAACGGCGGGGGAGGCCAACGTGCCCTTCATCACCGTTAACGGGTCCGAGTTCCTGGAGATGTTTGTGGGCGTCGGTCCTGCCAGGGTAGAGAGAGAGAAGCACCGAGCACAGTGTAGACGCTGCAGGAAGAGGAAGTGATGGCTGCTTTGCTTCCTGCGCAGGTCAGGGATCTGTTTGTGATGGCCAGGAAGAACGCGCCTTGCATCCTCTTCATCGACGAGATCGACGCCGTGGGCCGCAAACGAGGGCGGGGCAACTTCGGAGGGCAGAGTGAGCAGGAGAACACGCTGAACCAGCTGCTGGTGGAGATGGATGGTGGGTGCTGCTGCAGATGGCTGGTGCTGCTGGAGGACCTCCTCACACCTGTCTGTCCCTCCCTCCTCCCAGGGTTCAACACGGCCACCAACGTGGTGGTTCTGGCAGGAACCAACCGGGCAGACATCCTGGACCCGGCTCTCATGAGACCCGGCCGCTTCGACCGACAAATCTACATCGGTGAGACGGAGCCGCACACGCCTTCCTGCTCCGGGAGCTCGGTGGACTAACGCTCACACGTGTTCTCAGGCCCCCCGGACATCAAGGGCCGAGCGTCCATCTTCAAAGTCCACCTGCGTCCTCTCAAGCTGGACGCTGAGCTCAATAAGGACGCTTTGGCGAGGAAAATGGCCGCGCTCACGCCTGGTTTCTCAGGTAAAGGCGTGTGGGCTTGCACGTGGGCAGCATCGCTGGGGCGGTCTCATCTCTCTCCCCTGGTCTGTTTCCAGGTGCGGACATCGCCAACGTTTGCAACGAGGCCGCGCTGATCGCTGCTCGCCACCTCTCGGACGCCATCAACCAGAAGCACTTTGAGCAGGCCATCGAGAGGGTGATCGGAGGTGAAGGCAGACTCCTGCTGGAGAAAACCTAAATCTGAGGCTGAGTCACCTGACTGGATGTAGATTTACCTGAGCAGGTGTCAGTAAAGAGCTTCACCTGTTTGTTCAAGGTCTGGAGAAGAAGACGCAGGTCCTCCAGCCAGAGGAGAAGAGGACGGTGGCCTACCACGAAGCGGGCCACGCCGTCGCTGGCTGGTTCCTGGAGCACGCCGACCCCCTGCTGAAGGTCAGCTCAGGTCACATGCTTCCTGGGCGGGGTCAGCAGCTGGCTGCGTGTGTCCAGGTCCAGGTCCTGAACCCTGGCTTGGTTTCCCTGCAGGTGTCCATCATCCCCAGAGGGAAGGGTCTGGGTTACGCCCAGTACCTGCCTAAAGAGCAGTACCTGTACACCAAAGAGCAGCTGCTGGACCGCATGTGCATGACCCTGGGAGGCCGGGTTTCTGAGGAGATCTTCTTCGGACGCATCACCACCGGAGCGCAGGACGACCTCCGAAAGGTCACCCAGAGTGCCTACGCACAGGTCAGAGTTGACTCCGCCCTTTCTTCCTGTGTTGGTGCTGCCTCCGTTCGCAGCTGTGGTCTTCGTGGTGACGGTTCCACAGCTGTAGGTGGAGACCACCGAACACGCAAAGGCAGACAGTCAGGCGCTACCTCCGTTTCCATGACAACGCTGAGACGAAAGGAACCTTCTGTCGTCGTCCTGACTGAACGCCTGCTCCCCGTGTGCTGCAGATCGTTCAGTTCGGGATGAACCCAAAGGTGGGTCAGGTGTCCTTTGACCTTCCTCGCCAAGGTGAGATGGTTCTGGAGAAGCCGTACAGCGAGGCCACCGCTCGTCTCATCGACACCGAAGTGCGAGCTTTAATCAGCGAGGCCTACCAGAGGACTCAGCAGCTGCTGAAGGACAAGAAGGCCGAGGTGGAGAAGGTGAGGTCGGACCGCTGCCTCGCACACCCGCACGCCACACCTCCACTAACCTCTGCCCCGTCTTTAGGTGGCGCTCCGGCTGCTGGAGAAGGAGGTCCTGGATAAGAACGACATGGTGGAACTGTTGGGTAAACGCCCCTTTGCAGAGAAATCAACCTATGAGGAGTTTGTGGAGGGAACTGGAGGTATGGACGAGGACACGAGCCTCCCAGAGGGTCTGAAGGACTGGAACCAGGAGAGGGGGGCCAAGGAGGAGAGCCAGGATGAGCAGGTGGCCCGGCAGATCTCTGGAGGAATGCCTTTCTAGCGTTCTAGCAGCACCACTGAACTGTGTTCTAAATTATTAAAGCCAGATAGCGACGGCCACAGACGACGGATGGATGAATGAATTCCATCACAATTTTTCAAAGAATAGAATAGGATGTTTTCCTTCATCCCAGCGATGGCTTTGTCTGGAGGAACAGGTGGAGGTGTTTGGGCTCTGGACAACACTTTCATCAGAGACGGCTTCATCGTCCACAGACCTCACCCTCACCCTCTGACATGAGCGTCTAGGATGTCTCCACACAGCTGCTCTCTGCTCTAAAAGTCCTCAGTTCTACACCTGCTAAAGGTTCTCTGCTTCAGCAGTCTTCAACGATTCTCTCAGCTGGTTTCTGCTCTGTGGCAGGACAGTTAGATGTAAAATCAGGAGTCTTCCTCAAAGCGCCACTTCATCAAAGCTGTTGGATGCTACCTGGTGGCTTCTGGAAGCTAATGCTAGCATGTGTTGGTGACTGGCTGGTTGTTTACTGGTTGGTCACCTGTTGCTTTTAAGCTACATAATAATGCAGCCGCACCTGCCTGTCACCGTCCTTAAATCTATAGTCTGTAATTAATTGTTCAGATTACATATGCAGCTGTGTTTAATTTGGAATTGAAATAAATCATTCACATCTGCCTGTGCTGTTTCTATTTTGTTTTTTAGAGTCTTGTACACGGTGAGAATAGTTGGTTTTCTTTGTGTTTACATTGTAAGTCTTACATTTTAATATATATTTTCCAGCTAAGAAACAGTTAAATTATTAGGATTTTGTATTATGATACATAACTGAAAAAACTAAATCAGTTACTCAGGTTTTAAACGTTTCTCATCCTGTTTGTCTTATTTTACCTTCTCGAGTTGGGTAGTAAACTCTTATTCTGAAGTCCTGCCTTAGCGGATGTGACGCAGCGGAAGTGGCGCTGTCCTGTGTCCGAGCGGCACAGACACAAAATCAAATTCGGTGGAGAGTTTTTCTTCGTAGGCTTTAACTCGGGAGGTGCTGCGGCCGGAGCTGAGCTGTATGGCGGTGACAGTTTCCGCGGTAGGAGCCGTTCTTTTCCTACGCTTCTCTGATTTGTTGAACTTATGCTATGCTAATGCTAACAAGGGGAAGCTGCTGTTTATTTTCTGAATTACTGACGCGAAATTACCCACAAACTGTCTCAGTTGGTGGACTCGACTGAATACTAGCGGTGTAAACATTAGTATCCAGCTCACAAAGATCCAGGAGCGAAGCTAGCTTAAAAGCAGAGAAGTTCCAGGCGCTTCTCACAGCTGCAGCTATGCTAGCCAGGGTTCGGAGTTGGGCTGATCTCAACAGCCAGTTGGAAAGAAACTCATCCCAGCTCGGCGACGTTAAAAGTGCCGTTAACAGCAGAGAGAACACGTCCTGAACACACACGGCCAGTGTGGCAGTAGCGTCAGAACTGACGCCTTCGGAGCATTCCAGCCTTTATCTGTCTGAAAAAAGGAAAAGTAACGGTTCAGCTGGAGATCCTGGGGTTGAACCCGGGTTAAGATGCTCAAACCCAGAGTCGGGTTTGAAATCTTTTGTTTGCACCAGTCCTTTAAAGCAGCCCTGGAGCCTGACTGACTGAACGAGCGGAAGCATCTGTGTTTGCCTTGCTGACCTGCGGGTGCTTTGGACAGGGAGGCCCTGCTCTCATCATGGAGAATGGACAGAGCACCACCACCAAGCTGGGTTTGCCGCCATTGACCCCCAACCAGCAGGAGGCCCTGCAGAAGGTAATACAGCCTGTGGGGGAGGAAGAGTGTCTGCGTCAGTGCCCCTGAGCTTGTCGCTTCCATCCTGGTCCTGCTGGACTAAAGTAGCTCCCCTGAAGCCGCATCAGTGACCCCAAACGGTGGTCATGTGACCCCCTGAGTTCTGTGAGTGTGAGCGGGTGACTGTAAACCTGGGCTTCCATCAGCTGTGATCCTCCTGCTTCCTGTCTGTAGGCTAAGAAGTACGCCATGGAGCAGAGCATCAAGAGCGTCCTGGTGAAGCAGACGCTGACTCAGCAGCAGCAGTTGGCCAGCCTGCAGGTGTGGCGCACACACACACACACACACACACACACACACACACACACACACACACACACACACACACACGCGCGCTCAGGTGTGTGTGACCTGGCTGACTCACCGTTTTCTGCTTGGGTCCTCCCAGATGGCCTCTCTGACCATGGGCTTTGGTGACGCGCTCTCTCCTCTGCAGTCGGTGCGTAAACGTTGTCGTTGTTGTCGTCGTTGCCGTGGTGCCCGTAACTTCCTGTGTGCTTGTGCTCAGGTGGCTGCTCAGCGTCAGAGAGCCCTGGCCATCATGTGTCGCGTGTACGTCGGCTCCATCTACTACGAGCTGGGGGAGGACACCATCCGCCAGGCCTTCGCTCCGTTTGGACCAATCAAAAGCATCGACATGTCCTTTGATTCTGTCACCATGAAGCACAAGGTCAGAGGTCAGAGGTCAGAGCTGGCTTGGGTTGCTGTTGGCTCCATTCCTTCCTGCGTCTCTGCAGGGCTTTGCCTTCGTGGAGTACGAGATGCCCGAGGCGGCTCAGCTGGCGCTGGAGCAGATGAACTCTGTCGTCCTCGGAGGCCGCAACATCAAGGCAAGTGGGATTTGAGCGGCTCGGCTTTAGCTCGACCCGACTCGGCTCGGCTTGATTTGGCACGGCTCAGCCCGGCTTAATTTAGTTCGGCCTGGCTCGGCTCGGCTCGGTTCAGCTAGGTTTGACTTAGCTTGGCCCGGCCCGGCTCAGCTCGGCTTGACTTGGCCCGGCCCGACTCGACTCGGCCCGGCGTCATTCCCTCTGGCTCGTGGCAGGTCGGGAGGCCCAGCAACATCGGCCAGGCTCAGCCGATCATCGACCAGCTGGCGGAGGAAGCGCGCGCCTTCAACAGGATCTACGTGGCGTCCGTCCACCCCGACCTGTCTGACGAGGACATCAAGAGCGTCTTCGAGGCCTTTGGGAAGATCAAGTCGTGCCTTTTGGCGCGAGAGCCGACGACCGGACGGCACAAAGGTTACGGGTTCATCGGTGAGTCCAGGGGAGGAAGCAGCAGCAGGCTCCAGGAAGCCCGTGGTCATGTGACCCTTCTCTCTGTAGAGTACGACAAGGCCCAGTCTGCGCTGGACGCCGTGGCCTCCATGAACCTCTTTGACCTAGGGGGTCAGTACCTGCGGGTGGGCAAGGCTGTGACCCCACCAGTAGCCCTCCTCACACCCACAGCTGCTGGAGGACTTCCTGCCGCTGCCGCCGTAGCTGCTGCTGCCGCCAGCGCCAAGATCACAGCTCAGGTAAGCTCCGCCTCCAGACCCAGAGCCTCCCTTCAGCTGGCCAGCGCGCTGCAGGAGTGCTTGTGCGCGTGCTAGCTGTGCGCTGCGGCTCTCCCAGTGTTTGGCGTGCACGTGCAGCCTGTGGGTGTGTGTTGTGTGCTGCTGCAGGAGGTGGTGGGCTCGTCCATGCTCGGGGCCTTGGCTGGGCCGGCGCTGCTCTCACAGCAGCTGGCGGGACTTCCTCAGGCTGTCATGGCTGCTCAGGCTCCAGGCGTCATCACAGGTAGGAACCGTGATCCTTGCAGGTCTCTCCACCTTCACACTCACCTGAGTTCCCACCGTCTAAGGTGATACTCAGGTGAGGGCCAGCAGGGGGCGCCCCACCTTCACCTGAGTTCCACCGTGTCACCCCGTTTCCACCGGATGCGCTGCGTCAATGTCCGTCCTGATTAGATTCCAGTCAAGTCAACGCGTCAGTTTCCACTGTCTGTGGCTCCGCCCACAGCAGGGCGGGAGGCTCCGCCCACAGCAGGGCGGGAGGCTCCGCCCACAGCAGGGCTGGAGGCCCCGCCCACGGCAGGGCTGGGGGCAAAAATCCGCATGGCTTGTATTTTGGACTGCATGGCATGCAGCACAGGAAGTTGAGTGTGAAGAAAAATAAAACATACGGAAATTTGTCAAAATAAAAGGTCCCGTATTTAGAATGATCGTTTTTTTCACGTTATTACATGTGTGAATCCTCTTTTTTTACGTTATTACATGTGTGAATCCTCTTTTTTCACGTTATTACATGTGTGAATGCTCTTTCTTGGGCCGTTTTATCTCGTTTTAACTTACTGTTTGCAGCAGATCTTTGAATACATTAAATAAATAACGTAAATAACCAGAATTTACAAGAAATAATGGATCTATTACACAGTTTAGGAACACTAACAGAATTCCCCATGGTGGAGTCACCAAGATCTGGAGAAAGGGGAGACTTTCCTCCTCCAGGAACAAAGAGCGTCTTCTTCTGTGGCTCCTATAAAATCTACAAAGTGCTAATCTCTCGCGGTCGTACGTGATTTCGTTTTCAGCGTCCTGTTGACAAAGGTCGCTCTAAATACGGGAGCTTTTATTTTGACAGTTTCCAGGATGTTTTATTTTGTTTTCTTACCCGACTTCCTGTCCCCACGCGCTGGTTGGTGCTAGCTTGTTGCGGCGTGCTCCGTCTGTCCAGACGCCTCCGGTGGAAACCCGGGGTTTTTGAAGGTGGTGGGTTGTGGGTGGAGCCAGCAGGTGCGTTTCAGGAGTTTATGAAGGCTTCTGACTGTCACCTGCGTCTCAGGTGTGACCCCGGCTCGAACCGGCCTTCCTCAGGTGGGATTAGTGAACCCCGTCCTGGCCACGCCCCCAGCAGCAGGAGAGTCCAAGAGGAAGGAGGAGGAGGAAGGTCAGCAGGACGGCGTGGAGCCGCTAAGTGAGCAGGAGCAGCTGAGCATCAGCGGGAGCAGCGCCCGGCACATGGTGATGAGGAAGCTGCTCCGCAAGCAGGAGGTAAGAGGAGGGTCCGCCCTGCCTCAGACCCCGCCTCCTGCACACAGCTTTCCTCACACAGCTTCTGTGGGCGTGGCCTCGCGCTGCAGCAGCTGAAGGCCACGCCCACAGGAGGAAGCAGAGCTTAAGCGTTATCCCCGTCTCCTCCAGTCCACCGTGATGGTGCTGAGGAACATGGTGGGTCCCGACGACATCGACGACGACCTGGAAGGCGAGGTCACGGAAGAATGCGGCAAGTTTGGTCAGGTAAAGCGCGTCATCATCTACCAGGAGCGGCAGGGCGAGGAGGACGACGCAGAGGTCATCGTCAAGATCTTTGTGGAGTTCTCTGAGGTGGCTGAGATGAACCGGGCCATCCAGGCGCTCAACCACCGCTGGTTCGGAGGACGCAAGGTGGCCGCCGAGGTGTACGACCAAGAACGCTTTGACAGCAGCGACCTTTCGGCGTAGAACGCTCGCCGACAGACTCTCAGAGAAAAGGGGCGTGGCCTCTTTCCCAACCGTGGGACAAACCTTCCTCTGCTTTTCATTCTTCGGTACAGTTTCCATCCTTTCATGCGTCCACTGCAAACTCGTGTTTTCTCTCGGGATGGTTCGTCCTTCTGAGGATTTTGTACGTATTTTGTAAGATGTTGCCGCCCAGCGTCTGTTTATTACAGTCTGAAACATGGACGCGGTTTCAGAAAGGTCCCAGGAGGATTCCTCCACGCTAACCTTAGCAGCTAGCCTTCCACCAACGCAGAAGACGTGGCCAACGTTGACCAACGGGAGAATTCTTGTTTCGGTCACAGTTTTACAGCTGCGCACAACTGACCCGGAATTCAGAGATTCAAATCCAAAAGGTTCATGTTGACATTTGACCCCCGCTGCTCGGTGTGCACCTCCAGATGGCTGTTCTAGTTCTAGTCGGGAAAATATTCCACAATAAAATAAACATCTTTTTACTTTTATATTCTAATTAGTTTTTTTTTTCTGTTATTACAAGAAAAAAAAGTGAAAATATGACTGTAGTCAAAAACCTGCTTTATCAGAGAGGATTTCTGTCGTCTCCTGGTCTCAGCAGGTTCTGCTCCGGGTTCTGCTGAGCTGAGCTGGGTTAAAGGGAATTCTCATCCTTCTTATCTTCCTTCTTATCCTGCTTCTATTCCTGCGCACGTCCAGGAGCGGGTTCTGGAGCTCGGACCAGCGGACATGAGGCAGCCTGGACTGGTCCCCAGTCCCAGCACAAACACACATCAGAAATACGTAGCCTCCAGAACTCGAAAGCCACATTTTCCTGGTTTCTGTCATGAAATCAACGTAAAGTATTAAAAGAACAAACACTGAAAAAGACACATCTTCGCTGACTCGTTTTTTTTTTCTTTTTACTTTGTAGAATAATGAAAATGTTTTTCAGTAAATGCAAAAAATACAAACAGCGTTATTCATTTCGACGGGAGATTTTCAACATGCAGCCGTGCATCAAACACTGGCAACAGCCTCATCTGGATATTTTCCACCTGTTGAAAAGATGTCTTTTATTCTGAAGGAGCCGACCGGAGTGTCCGTGGTCTTCCTGTGCGCATACGGCAGCTCGCGAGGCTCAATCCGCGCCGTTCCTCCGCTCCTGTTGACGATGGGAGACGTTCTCTGCGAAGAGCTCGAGGATTTAGTTCATTTTTCAGTGCACGACCTACCGGCACGAGGCTTTGTCGTCATGGAGGAGATACGGCGTCAGGGGAAGCTATGTGACGTCACGCTTAAGGTAAAAGGAGAGCCGGAGGCTGAGTTAGCTTTAGCAAAGCTAACTGTAGCGTCAGTGGGAAGCTAGCTGGGGTAGCTCAGCTAACAACATGCTAAGCTAAGAAAGCCGACAGCGGATTGTTTTGATCACGTCTTGACGATCGGTGACGTCACTGTCTGTTAGCGTTTTCAGGTTCTGGTCAGCTGATTAAACCGATGACCTGCCCCAAAACCGGAAGCACCAGAGAGCTCACTGGCAAAGCAGCAGCTTGCTGGTTGGCTGTCACGTTGTCATGGTGATTAGCGAGTTGAGGAGAAGCTCTGGGGTTCGGGCTGTTTTCTGAGAGCTGATCAGGTGGTATCTTCAAGAGGGTCCCACCCCGCCGCCCCCAGCTCCGTTTTCTCCCTGCTCGTTTGTTGCCTCGTGGAGCAGCCTGGTTAATCACCTTAATCCTCTGTGGGAGTATAATCCAGCTGACTGACGAGGCCACGGTGATGCTGGAAACCAGCGCAGCCTGTTTGCTGGTATCTGGTTAATTCCCTCCAACGCTAACAGTGCTCTCTGGTCTGGAGCTCTCTGGTCTGGAACCAGAGGGAAGGTCTGGCTGTGTTGCTTACAGTTTCCATGGTAACAGCAGCTCTTCTCCTGTAGGTTGGCGATCATAAGTTCAGCGCTCACCGCATCGTCCTGGCCGCCTCCATCCCGTACTTCCACGCCATGTTCACCAACGACATGGTGGAGTGCAAACAGGACGAGATCCTCATGCAGGGCATGGACCCCAGGTAACCAGTCTAGTCCAGTCCAGCTGGTCTGGCTCCAGTCCGACTGGTCTGGCCCCAGTTTCACCCTGTCCTGTGGTGCAGCGCTCTGGAAGCCCTGATCAACTTCGCCTACAGCGGTCACGTGGCCATCGACCAGCAGAACGTCCAGTCCCTCCTGATTGGCTCCAGCTTCCTGCAGCTGCAGAAGGTCAAAGACGCCTGCTGCTCCTTCCTGCAGGAGAGGTCAGTGACAGCACACACTTCCTGTCAGCAGCTTCCTGTGGCTGCCCCGCCCACGCAGCAGAAGCGAGTGGACCCAGAGTGGACCTGCCCACCTGTCTGCTTGCAGGTTGCACCCCAAGAACTGTCTGGGTGTGCGTCAGTTCGCCGAGACCATGATGTGCACGACGCTGTACGACTCCGCCAACGACTTCCTGCATCAGCACTTTGTGGAGGTGTCGCTGTCGGAGGAGTTCCTGTGTCTGCGCACGGAGGAGCTGCTGGAGCTGCTGGGCTGTGACCAGCTCAACATCAAAGCAGAGGAACAGGTGAGTGGGCCCGGCCCCGGCCCTGGCCCCGCCCCGGCCCCGCCCACGCAGCGGTCACAGCTGTGTTCACCCTGCAGGTGCTGGAGGCGGTTCTGGCCTGGGTTTATCACCAGCGGCGCCAGAGGGAACCTCTGCTGCCGGAGCTGCTGTCCAAGGTCCGGCTGCCTCTGTGCCGCCCGCAGTTCCTGGCGGAGCGCGTGCAGCAGGACGAGCTGGTGCGCTGCTGCCACAAATGCAGGTGAGGCGTCCGCAGCGGCGCGCCGGATGAGCCCGGACCTGCTCTGACTCTGTCTTCCTGCTTCCTGTCAGAGATCTGGTGGACGAAGCCAAAGATTTCCACCTCATGCCTGAGCGCCGCCCCCACCTGCCCGCCTTCAAGACCCGCCAGAGGTGCTGCACCTCCATCACAGGCCTGGTCTACGCTGTGGGAGGACTCAACAGCTCAGGTCTGCTGGCTCTGGTGCTGGTTCCTGCGCTGGTTCCAGTTCTGGTTCCTGTTCTGGTTCCAGTTCTGGTTCCTGCACTGGTTCCTGTTTTGGTTCCAGTTCTGGTTCCTGTTCTGGTTCCAGTTCTGGTTCCTGTTCTGGATCCAGTTCTGGTTCCTGTTCTGGTTCCTGCGCTTGTTCCTGTTCTGGTTCCTGCACTGGTTCCAGTTCTGGTTCCTGTTCTGGTTCCTGCGCTGGTTCCAGTTCTGGTTCCTGTTTTGGTTCCAGTTCTGGTTCCTGTTCTGGTTCCTGCACTGGTTCCAGTTCTGGTTCCAGTTCTGGTTCCAGTTCTGGTTCCTGCACTGGTTCCTGTTTTGGTTCCAGTTCTGGTTCCAGTTCTGGTTCCTGCACTGGTTCCAGTTCTGGTTCCTGTTCTGGTTCCTGTTTTGGTTCCAGTTCTGGTTCCTGCACTGGTTCCTGTGCTGGTTCCTGTGCTGGTTCCTGTGCTGGTTCCTGTTTTGGTTCCAGTTCTGGTTCCTGCACTGGTTCCCGTGTTGGTTCCAGTTCTGGTTCTAGTTCTGGTTCCAGTTCTGGTTCCTGTTTTGGTTCCAGTTCTGGTTCCCGTGCTGGTTCCAGTTCTGGTTCCAGTTCTGGTTCCTGTTTTGGTTCCAGTTCTGGTTCCCGTGCTGGTTCCAGTTCTGGTTCTAGTTCTGGTTCCAGTTCTGGTTCCTGTTTTGGTTCCAGTTCTGGTTCCTGCACTGGTTCCTGTTCTGGTTCCTGCACTGGTTCCAGTTTTGGTTCCAGTTCTGGTTCCTGTTTTGGTTCCTGCGCTGGTTCCTGTGCTGGTTCCTGTGCTAACGTGCTCTTTGCGACCTGCGCTTTAGCCTTAGCGTTTAGCGTGTTGACCTTCTGTGGTGGCTGCTGGCGTTTCCAGCGGTCACGTGACCAGACCTGATCATGTGACCCCAGGACTCTGTTTCAGGTGATTCCGTAAATGTGGTTGAAGTCTTTGATCCAGTGGGGAACTTCTGGGAGCGCTGTCAGCCCATGAAGACGTCCCGCAGCAGAGTGGGCGTGGCCGTGGTTAACGGACTGCTGTACGCCATCGGAGGCTACGACGGCCAATCGCGGCTCAGCACGGTGGAGGTCTACAACCCGGAGACGGACGGCTGGACTTGCGTGTCCAGCATGAACAGCCAGCGCAGGTTGGTTCAGTCGTCCCCCCCAGTCCCGCTCAGCCGACTAACCGTGCGTCCTCCTCAGCGCCATGGGAACGGCGGTGGTCGACGGACACATCTACGTGTGCGGCGGCTACGACGGGAAGTCCTCGCTGAGCTCGGTGGAGCGCTACTCCCCTGAAACAGACAGGTGAGGAATCAGCCGGTAAAAGCAGGGGGCGGAGCTGAGGGCGGAGCTGACCGCTCTCTCCCTCAGGTGGACGGTGGTGGCGGAGATGAGCGTGAGCCGCAGCGCCGCCGGCGTGACGGTGTTTGACGGGCGCGTCTTCGTGTCGGGCGGCCATGACGGCTTGCAGATCTTCAACACGGTGGGTGGGACTGCTTCCTGTCCAGCTTGGGGGGCTGGTTCTCTGGTCTCACCTGTAGTCCCCGCCCCCTCCTGCAGGTGGAGTTCTACAACCATCACACCAACCGCTGGCACCCGGCGGCGGCCATGATGAACAAGCGCTGTCGTCACGGGGCGGCGGCCCTGGGCAGCCACATGTACGTTGCCGGGGGTTACGACGGCTCGGCTTTCCTGAGCGGGGTGGAGGTGTTCAGCTCCGGCTCGGCTCAGTGGAGCCTCCTGGTGGCCATGAACACGCGGCGCAGCAGGGTCTCCCTGGTGACCACGGCGGGGCAGCTGTACGCCGTGGGCGGCTACGACGGACAGTCCAACCTCAGCTCGGTGGAGACCTTTAACCCCGACACCAACCGCTGGACCTTCAGGGCGCCCATGGTGTGCCACGAGGGCGGCGTGGGGGTCGGCTGCATCCCGCTGCAGCCCGCCTAGCGCCGCCCAGCCGCTGTGAGGATCAGCGCCAGACAGCGCCCCCCGGTGGGCAACGTGGGTACTTCAGCCAGGCGCCTGCACACTGAGGCCAGGCCTGGGGGATGGTGGGTAACAGAGTCGTTAGCTTGTGAGGGCTAGCCGCTAGCTTTGCGAACTGATTTGTGCTAAGTGATTTTTTATGTGACTGAACACGAAAACAAACTACTGAGTGGGATCAAAGCCAGGCGCTCATCCACTTCCTGTGAGGGGCTTTGCCGTCTGATTGGTCGGCTGGGATCACAGCAGCATCTGGAAGTGCCGTTGCTACGGAAACTGTGAGAGCAGGTCTGGAATATCTGAGCGAGGGATCTTCCGGCGCAGACTGTCCATGTTTGGCTTGTGAAGCTACAGACCATAATAATCTGCCATCAAAGCCGAGTTCAACAGCCACGAGGACCATCTGGAACCGGAGGTGCAGATTGTAGGTCTTCCACACGAGGCAGCACTGAGGCAGGACGTGAACGCTCTGGAAGCAGCCACAGGAAGCTCTGTTGTCCGTCCTGATGGGGGCGTGTGGACGCCATGTGTCTGTGGTGCGTTTCCACGGAGCGTGTGGCGTGTTCGCTGCCTTCCTTCGGTCTGTGTTCGCCCAGTGAATTAAAATCGACTGTAAAATAAGTTTATATCGTCCTGAGGTCTCATGGTCACTTTTTACAGTGCACAGGTGGTAGGGCGGAGCCATGTGAACAGGTGGGTGGAGCTTAAGAATTCAGCATTAGTTCTGATGGATGATATTTATTATCAAAGTAAATGCTCTTATGTTGTAGTTCAGGGGTGCCCAATACGTGGATCGCAAAGGGAGTGCAGGTAAATCACATGACATTCATCATGCTGACGTTTGTCTGTCGATTGACACACAGGACAGCCAATCAGACGTCTGACCTTTAATCGCGCCCTAGCCGTGCCCGCCCTCGACTAAAAGCAAAGTTTTTTTGGGTTTTATATTTTCCGTCAGAGTAGCCATCTGTTGTTAATCCCATCTATCCTGAGCTGTCAATCAATCAATCCTACGAACGAAGGCAACGTGTTAACCAATTACAGGTCGAGGGGGGCGTGGCTCTTAACGGATCAATACTAAGTGCGGCGTTCGCCGTACCTACAGGCTGGTCCTTAACATTACAATGGAAATTCGTTTGAATTTTGGCAAAAAAACAAAAAAAGGACGAGTGACTGTGCGGACAGGAGCGAGCAGGGAGAAGCGGCAGCGCCACACAGCATCACCTCCATTAGAAACTTAAGGACCGAAGGCGACAGTAACCCTGGAGTTAGCATGGATGCATGGATGCTAACTCCACAATAGTTTGTGTTTCTAATAGAAGTGGAGCTGCTCTCCTCAGTCCCTTGAGGGAGTTGAGTTTAATAAATGAACACTGCGCTACACTCCTGTGTTTTATATATTTATATATATAAATATATAACACACACGTGTGTGTATATATACACACATATATATATGTGTGTGTGTAAGGATGAACTGCCTGCCTTGTTAGTGAGAGCAAATATTACCTTACTCAAGGTGGCCACAGAGCCGCTGTTCAGCCTGAGGCACAAAAATGGAGTTTAAAAAAGTGGCCCCCTGAACAAATCCAGTGCCCCCGCCTCGTATTTGTTTCTGCAGCGGCCTCTGAAGAATGTAGACTTGTACTGTGCAATGTGGGTTAATGCAGTTATGAAAGATACACCAAAATGTTATAAATGAAATTCAAATTCAATTAAAAACCTACTGTATCCTAAAAGGGGAAAAAGGGAATATGCAATAATAGTATAATAAAAATAATATATATTGTAAATATGTGTTTGGCCTGTTTACTGCAGGTAGATCATGTTGACGCAGGCTGGCAAGCTGAAAAAGTGGGGGCACCCCTGGTGTAGTTGACCTGCCTTCCTGTGGTTGTCATGGTAACGGATCTTCTGAAAGCTCCTTAGTTAAATGTATTTGATCAGCGATGGATCAGTGAGCTTGTACGGACTGATCCTGTCACTGATCATTCAAACCGAAGCTGATCCGCGTCTGTGTTCCTGAAACCGCCTCAGGCCACCAGGGGGCGCCGGCGGTGCTAGCTGAGCACGCTGTGGTTGGTTTGAGCAGCAGAAGAACGATCGTCACTTTCAGGCAATATCTGTTTATTAACACTGACAGAAGCACCACAGGTTCTAACAGCACTCCGGGTCCAGGTCGGGTCCACCTCAGGAGCCCACTGAAGACTGCACCGTCCACACCTCACCAGGGGAGAAACCAGCCAGAAGGACCACAGGGATCAGGGACCTGGACCTGCTCCTGGGCCTGCAGGCTCAGCGTCTGGGTCCGGAGCAGCAGAGGCCTTGGCGGCTCCCTCGGGCTCCGAGTGCAGACCAGGACACCTGGACCACCAGCAGAAGAAGAGAGAAGAAGAGCTGAGACGGGCTGAGCTGCTTCACGCCCACGCTAGCCTCTCAAGATGTTAGCATCGAACAGAAGGAACAAAGGCTCCTCCCACTGCCTGCTGGGAGGGGCCTGTGGGAGGAGCCTGCGGAGCCCGGTGACTCACTGGGGCTCCAGCAGCTGGAAGCGGCTTTCCTCTCCGTCCAGGATCCCGTGGTACAGACCGATCTCCTGCTCCAGCCGCAGCTTGTTGCTAAGCAGCGTGTCGTAATCCCGCCGCTGCTGCTCGATTTCGCTGTGCACGTCAGCTAGCTCCGCCTCCAGCCTGGCCACCAGCGAGCCCAGGTTCTGCACCTCCATGTCGTGCCAGTGGCGGGCGTCGCCCAGCGAGTTCTCCAGGCCTCGTTTCTGCAGGACGGCACCAGGACAGGTGTGTGCTTCCTGCTGGTCATGTGACGCTCATGTGACGCTCATGTGACGGCGGTCTCACCAGCGCCCTGATGGACTCGATCTCGGCCTGCAGACTCTGGATCCTGCTGCCGGTGTGGCTGCACTCGGCCTTCAGCGCCTCCAGCTGCTCCTCGCCGGGACTGCGGCTCACACACGGCGCCTCCTGCAGGAAGCAGCGGTCAGCTGCAGCCCAGCACACCTGTGCAGGTGAGACACTCACCTTGGGCTCCAGGTAACAGTCGGTCTCTGCCCGGTTCTTCTCGGTGACCTTCTCCCAGTGGCTCCTGATCCAGGCCAGGATCTGGTCCAGACTGGTTTCTATGGGAGCGTCCGGCTCGTCCACTTCTCGTCCGGCCATCTGGTTGTAGAGGACTCGCACGTCCTGAAAGGTCAGGAGGTCAGAAGTCAGGTGACCTCAGAGCCACAGCGGGTCAGGAAGCTGCTGGCGGTGGACCTGCTGGTGCTCCTGCTCCAGGTTCCGAAGCTCTGCTCTCATGTCCTCCATGTGCTCCTCCAGCTCCGCCCTGGTCAGGCTGGCCTCCTCGATCACCGTGCTCAGAGAGCCAAGCTCCGCCTCCACCGCCGACCTGAACGGCTGCTCCTTCTCATACCTGCGGGACAGAAGCTCAGCTCACCACAGCAGGAACCACAGCAGGAACCACAGGAGGAACCACAGGAGGAACTACAGCAGGAACCACAGGAGGAACTACAGCAGGAACCAGAGTAGGAACCACAGGAGGAACCACA
>CM027093.1:203396-235364 GCA_015343265.1 Pao palembangensis | reverse complement strand
CTCACACACACACACACACACACACAGCTGTCTCAGTAAACACTGGCCTTCTTTAATCAGCTGATTTTATTTTGTGAGCTGGTCTCAAAGAAGCTTCTCACAGACGCAACTTTCAGTCTGGTTAACAACAACAACAGGGTGAGATGAGGAAGGAAGTGAAGAAAGCAGCGTGACGGTGCAGCCGTCCACTTCCTCCTGCTGTTCACGCGCACGTCAACGTGCTTTACAGATCAAAGGTTTCCAGGTAGAATGAGCCGAGGGTCCGAGCGTCGCTAACGCCGCCGGAGAAGCCGTTAGCCTGTGTTAGCCTGTGTTAGCGTGCGTTAGCCTGCGTTAGCCTGCGTTAGCAGCGTAGCAGAGTCCTCCGTGTAAACAGACTTTAGTCTGGCGTCCAGACTGCGTGATATGTTTCCTGTCTGATGACATCAGAGAAAAACAAGATGGTCACATGACCAGAGTCAGACAGCAGCTGGAATCAGATGAGGAAGCTCAGAGGCTGGACAGGCGTGTGGGCGGAGCCTACAGGGACAAGGCCTGCGAGGTGTCGCTGTCCGACATCACCGTGGCCCTGGTGGAACTCGGCGGGCTCCTGCAGGACTTGCTCAGCTGCATCTTATTGGCCGCGCGGTGGCGGTGGCAGCGCAGCAGCTTCTTCATGTCGCGGCGAAAGCGCACGCCCACAAAGGCGTAGAGGAAGGGGTTGAGGCAGGCGTGCACGTACGCCAGGCTCATCAGGACCTGCTTCACCTTGTCAAAGCGCTTCAGCTCCTCGCAGTCCGTCACGGGCCTGTCGGAGGCCTGCAGCGCCTCCGCCACCAGCACGCCGTTGTAGGGCAGCTGGGACAGCACGAAGACCAGCACCACCGCCAGGATGACCCGCATGGCCTTGTGCTTCTGGAAGTTCCTGGTCCGGAGCAGCCGGGCCACGATGACGGCGTAGCAGGAGGCCATGACGGCGAAGGGCAGGCAGAAGCCCATGCTCACCTGCAGCGACAGCGCCAGGATCTTGGTGCGGTTGCCTAGGTGATCGGGGAACACCATCCTGCAGTACTGCTGCGAGCCCACCTCTGCTGTGGTGGCGAACACCAGCTCAGGGATGGCGAGCAGCAGGGCCAGCAGCCACACCCCCAGGCACAGCAGCAGGCTGCGGCGGCGGCGCTCCAGCTGCGAGCTGCGGGCCTTGGTTGCCCGGACGATGACCACGTAGCGATCCACGCTGATGCAGGTGAGCAGCAGCATGCTGCTGAACAGGTTGACCTTGTACACGGCGGCGATCACCTTGCACAGGGCGGGGCCAAACGCCCAGCCGCTCAACGCCTCGGCCGCCCACAGCGGGAGCGTGATGAGGAAGAGCAGGTCGGCCACCGCCAGGTTCAGCAGGTACACCTCCGTCATGGTCTTCAGCCGCCGCCGCAGGTGCAGGTAGGTCCACACCACCGCCATGTTCCCGGCTCCGCCCACCAGGAAGATGATCCAGAAGAGCGGCGGCTCGTAGTTCCTGCGGAACAGCCGCACCGGCTCCCGGTCGCACATCAGTTCGGGGTAGTCGTAGTCGCCCTCGGTGGTGGGCCAACCGCTGGTGAAGAGCGGCTCCTGAGCAGAAGAAGAGAAGAAGACGTTACCTGGATCCGCACACCTGGAGCACCGCCGGCGGCGTGAGCGGCGTGCGTCACCTCTGTGGGGAGCGCTGTCATGTTGTCGTCCATGCGGGTCATGTGATCAGACTCCTGAAGGTCAACCAGTGACCACGGCAGAGCTGGAAGGCTGAGGAGATGCTGGTTCTTCAGGGGTTCTTCTGTGTCAGCTCAGATCCAGAAACACGAGGAAGGTCGACGCTCATCACCGTCACAAACAGCGGCGCCGACAGGAAAGAGCAGCTCAGACAGCAGCCTCAGCCACGGCGCCACGCAACCGCAAAATGTTCAGATTCTCAGCAGACGTTCCACACAGCAGCAGGAGGAGGAGCCTCAGACAAGGCTCATGAATTATGAAGCAGCCCGTCCCCAGCCCCGCCCACAGCTGCTGCCCCCAGCCCCGCCCACAGCTGCTGTTACACAGGTTTCTATCCTACCAGCCCAGACACAAAAAAAAAAGGGCAATGAGTCCAACTCGTATATCAAAACGTGCGTCCCGACGAGGCGGTTGGGTGTGTGAAGTTTCGAGGCCCTCGGTCGAAAGGGCCCCGAAAAATCCCCAAAGAACTGAAAACGTCCCCATAAGGATACCAAAACACAAAACCTCTATAATTCTGGCCAGGTAGGTCGCACACTAACACAACCTACACCGAAACGTGCGACTCGGACAAACGGACGTGGACGTGGACGTGGACGTGTGCCTTCAGCTTAATGGCTCTTACAGTGTCCGAAAAATACCGGAAAAACTCCACAACTACTTTCTTGCACATTGTCATGTTTCATATTAGCTTGCTGTAATAATAATAATAATAATAATAATAATAATAATAATAATAATAATAATAATAATAATAATAATACCTTTAATTTGAAAGCACCTTTCAAGACACTCAAGGACACTGTACATAATTAAAAAATAGCAACAATAAAAGCAACAGAACAGAAAACTCACTGGGTTTTGTGTGTGTGTGTGTGTGTGTGTGTGAGTGTGTGTGTGTGTGAGTGTGTGTGTGTGTGTGTGTGTGTGTTATGTATGGGGATCTTAACTCATTTCTCCCTCATCGATTAATGTCGATGTTATGAAATTTCACACACACACATTTTGAAGTCTTCCGGGTCCAACGAGCCCACCCACAGTAATACTGGTCATCGTTAAGTGGTCCAGAGGAACCTTTGAAGAGGCTGGGTTCTGTGGATTTCAGCAGCAGTCTGTGGGTCAGACAGAGGTCTGCTCAGTCCTGAGGTGACTGTGTAATAACACCTTGTTATTACTGCTTCAGCTCCTTCACTTCCTGCCAGCGTGAGAGACTCAGGAGCAGAACCAGGACTTCACGGTTGCTTCTGGTCTCAGACGTTGACCTCGCCGTCACTGGGGGCTCCACGTGTGTGAGACGGACGTCAGCGAAACCACATTGCGTGACAGTGGGCGTGTGTGTGTGTGTGTGCTCTGCGAACCACGACCACACGTGTGATTTTCATTTCCTGTTGACAGGTTTTCTGCACGCAGGGAGCAGCCGAGTGCAGAAACGACAGGGCTGCTGCACCTCCTGATGTCAAAACGTTAGTGATTTACTGATTACAGGCTGCTTTCATTGACCCTTTGTTGTCAGCAGCAGTTTGACAGGAAGTGACGTCACTTCCTCTTTTGAGCAACTTCTCTCTTTTGTCACGCAGAGGAACAGACAGACAAACAAATAAGAGAAAAAGAAATAACCTGACCTTTATGGCAGCGTTTTAACCTGCCTGAAAGGTGAAAACTGCGCTGAACTCCACTTTGGTCTGTTCCAGATTGGTTTTACAGAAGAGCCTGACCCCCAAACTAGTGCCTTTAAACAGGAAGAAACCCTGAGCAGGACCACATTACCTACTCATCATATCGGCCCTCTTTGACACGGATTCATGTTTTTACTGATTCATGAAGATAAAGCACTCGGTGGTTGTTTGTTTGTTGCTGTGCTGCAATGACCTGAGTGCTAAACTAAAGTGCTAAACATTCAGACACCCTAAATCAGCGTACACCCTAGGTCAGGGGTCACCAACCTTTTTGAAACAAGAGTTCCTTCATGGGTACCGAGTCATGTGAAGGGCTACTAGTCTGACACACTCCTCTAAAATAAAAAATTGTGTGTATATATATATAAAATCAATAGTTAATTACTAATAAGTTATAGTGGGAAACAGATAATATCAATATTCAAAACTTTTTTTATTAATCTCAGCAGTGGTTACATCATCACTTCTCCATTTCATAGAAAACATATGACGCCAGTCACTGACGCCAGTCACTGACGCGTCGCCACAGTCGTCCCGCAAATGAAACACACACAGCCTCCTTTCACAGGAGGAAAAAAAGAACTCTTCCTCCCCTTCACTTTGAAATGATAAGTTTTCTCTCTTTTTTCTGCCACGTTTTTGGGATAAGAAGTTTCACTGCGCTCCCCGTCCTCTCTGCCCGCTAGCTAACTCCACCAGCACAAAGGTTTGGTCACGCGCACAGTACTGGTTTTTGAGCTAGGTCAGACTTCGCCTAAACTTCACGCATAATAAACATATTTTTAATTCTTTTATTTTTAAGACATTGTCATTTTCAAATCTATATAAATGCAAGTTTGATTAAAAAAATAGCAGAAAAAAATTACATTTTAGACGCAGCTCACTTGCGAGGTACGCTATTTTCAGAACAGGCCTTCAGGCGACCTCTGTGGTCCTTGTGGGCGACTTGGTGCCCGCGGGCACCGTGTTGGTGACCCCTGCCCTAGGTAGTGCACTAGATGGGGTGTAGGAGGAGATTCCAGACATGATGCACTGATCAACTGCAGCACTGGGACCCAACAGAACCAGTACAGAAACCAGGGGACTGTCTGAAGCTCTGAGAGGAGGAGGAGCTTCAAGCGGAGCTGTTTCTGCTGATCTCTGACTCAAACATTGTGGTTGACTCACCCACGGTCTCCTGGGTTACTGACTACCTGACAGACAGGCCGCACTTTGTCCGTCTTGGCGCTGCTCTGTCTGATGTGGTGGTGAGTGACGTGGGAGCACCGCAGGGGTTTGTGCTGTCTCCACTCCTGTTCACCCTGTACACCTCAGACTTTCAGTACAACTCTGAGTCGGCCCACCTGCAGAAGTTCTCTGATGACTCTGCAGTGGTCGGTGTATCAGTGGTGGACGGGAGGAGGAGTACAGAACACTGGTGAGTGACTTTGTGGAGTGGTCTGGGAGGAACCACCTGCTGCTGAACGTGGCCAAGACCAGGGAGATGGTGATCGACTTCAGGAAGAAGAGGACGGTCACACAGCCCCTGAGCATCCTGGGAGAGGACATGGAGGTGGTGGAGGACTACAGGTACCTGGGCGTGCACATAGACAGCAGACTGAACTGGAAGACCAACACCGAGGCTGTGTACAAGAAGGGGATGAGCAGACTCTACTTCCTGAGGAAGCTGAGATCCTTCGGCGTGTGCAGCAAGATGTTGGACATCTTCTACCAGTCTGTTGTCGCCAGTGCCCTGTTCTACGCTGTGGTCTGCTGGGGAGGCAGCATCGGAGCAGCAACACCAACAGACTGAACAAGCTGATCAGGAAGGCTGGCTCCGTGATTGGCTGCAAACCAGACACCCTGGAAGCTGTGGTGGAGAGGAGGAGGCTGAACAAACTGTTAGCTATCCTGGACAACCCGGACCACCCTCTCCACCCACTCCTGGACAGGCAGCGGAGCTCCTTCTCAAACAGTCTGATTCAGCTCCGCTGCCACAAAGACAGATACAGGAAATCTTTGCTGCCCAGAGCAACAACCCTGTTCAACAAGTCCGTCTGACGGAGACTCACAGCCCTGGTGCTGTGATGGGCTCCAGTAGTACTTTCATGTGGCACATTGTCATAATTATTTATTGCATTGTATATGTTGTAAATATGTTAATACTAGCGAGGCTGCTGGGACAAGTCAATTTCCCATGTCTGGGATTAATAAAGTATTTCTATTCTATTCTATTCTAAAAACATCTGACTCTTCTCTGCAGGGTCCAACGTCCCCGGGAAACCGAAAACCGTCCCCCGGGCAGAGCGCCGACATATCAGCCATCTCTGACTAATAACAAGCCTGCCGACAACCTCGAGGTTAACGGATTCTCAAACGGTTTCCTCCGGACGTGGCGTCAGTCTGACGTCACAGAAAGACGGAAGTTGGGGAGCAGCCGGCTACTGTTAGCAGTAGCAGGTAAGTAGCCGTGAAACTTTTTAATCTATTTACTTTTAGTTCAGCACCGTAAAATATGTCCGTCATCTGTGGAAAACTGACACAAGCAGATACGTTAGCCTGACCGTTCTTCTGTTACCGTGTTTGATTATTGTTATTCAAAATATTGAAGCTAATCTCTTAAAATATTTCCTGTGCTGCGGAAGATTTATTGTTTTAAAGACGAACGTTACCTTTTAAAATGAAGGACAAGCAACCAGAAGCAAAGACGACTATTAAGTTCGTTTTCATTTTTCTCTACTTTTGTTCCAGCCAGCCACAATCTTCGGTTGGTTAGTTTCTGCTGTCACACAAACGTTTAATTAAAAAACACCAAGTCTGTCCTGATTTGTGACACAAGAATTCCACGTTTGAAGCTGATTCACTCCACAAATGGCAACAAACTCTTTTATTCTATTCTTACATTTATAACTATAAAAGAGAAAATGACGCTAATTAAAACGAGTCGTTTCACAGTCAGAACCTGTTTTTCATCACGTCTGTTCCAGGTTATTTTCTTGACCTTTAGAATATTTAAAGAATTTGAGAACACTTGCTGTAAATAATATCTGCTTTGAGGTTTCCATCATTTGTGATGGACCTAAATGTACAGGAAGGGCCGGTTGTGCTGCTGGTCAAGGACCCTCATTCAGGCTTTAACCTGGTTTTTCTTGGTCTCCATCAGTGATGTCACGGGGATGTTGGCAGGGAAACAGCGTTACCGTGACATCAGCCCTGTCACCCTGGCGGTGGTGGGCGGGGTGGTGAGCGCCAGCCTGTACTGTGGGGAGGTGGAAGGTCTGCCCGCTGACCTCGTGGATTCCTTCCTGGCGGAGCTGTACCGCTGTAAGGTGTGTCAGTTCACCTGTAGCCTGAAGGCCTCCATCAGCAGCCACCTGCAGCTCCGCCACCACCGCGCCACCCTCTCCTTCCCGGGCAGCAGCTGTATTGATGAAGTGGGCGGAGCCAAGGACAGAGACGCACAGGAAGAGGCGGTGCCCTACCAGCTGGATCTGAATGAGGAATCGAAGCCGAGTGACGAGGACGAGGACTTCCTGCTCTATGACATGCTGGACAACATGAGCCCCCCCTCCTGCGACATCACCAGCGACGGGGGGCTGCAGGTCGCACACACTTGTGAGGTGACACACAGAGAACGTGGCGTTCTGTCTGCTCTGCGTGAAGCTCCGGTTGCGTTGCTCACGGGAGCCTGTCCTGCTGTCTGCAGGTCAGCACCCTGTTTGAGGAGGAGGCGTCCATCTTCCCGCTGAAAGAGGCCTCCGTGGATCTGTCCCCACCCACTCAGGCCTCCGTGGATCTGTCCCCGCCCACTCAGGCCTCCGTGGATCTGTCCCCGCCCACTCAGGAAGACACGGCCCAGTCTGCACACCTCATGACTCTGGGCCTGTGCCGCATCTCCTCGGCCAGAGCTTCTCCTCGCTGCGCCGCCGGGCCGGCCGTCCAGGCCCCGCCCGCTGACCACCGCAGGACGCCGTCCAGGAAGCACAGGCTGCTCTGCTTCCTGTGTCCCCTGGAGCTGGGGTCCAGGCGGCTGCTGGACGTCCACGTGCGCTCGCACCAGGCAGCCGGCGGCTTCGTCTGTGTGTGCTGCAGCTGGAAGGCGGAGAGCTGGGAGGAGATGGAGCCTCACTGGAGGAGCCACTGCCGGAGGAAAGCACACAAGGAAGAGAAGAGGAGGAGGAGGAGGAGCAGGAAGCAACAGGAGAGGAAGGCCGCGGAGTCCCAAGCTCTCCGCAGGAAGCAAACACCCGAGACCTACACGCAGCGTCACCATGACGACCACTCAGGCCAGAGTAGCTTCAGCTGCACGGAACCAGCCAGAGTAACCGTCAGGCTCTGTCCAGAGACACCACGGAGCCGTCTGATTGGCCAAGAGGAGGCTGAGCAAGCTGGCAGGTAAGCTGTCCTCCAGGTGACCCCACAGACTCCAAAGATCTGGACAAGCGTGTGATGGACCTCACCACCCTCTGGAGGAGGTGTGACGTCTGTGAATGTGCAGCAGCACCAGACCGACCAGTAAGAACCAGTAAGAACCAGTAAGAACGGCTGCTTTGCAGGCAGAGCCGTCGGGCTCAGAACCATTCCCTGGAGGCGATCTCACAGAAGAAGAAGAAGAAGAAGAAGGCTGAGGTCAGACATGTGGCGTTGTCATGCTCCCTCTGCCACAGGTGACTACACTACCCACAGTGCTCCAGTGCACGCTCCCCAGGAACGCTGCTTCTCCTGCGGTGCTCCTGCTCTCCTTGTCTCCACAGGAAGTTCTCCAGCACGCTGACCCTGAGGCGTCACATGGGCATCCACGGAGGAGACAAGCCCTTCAGCTGTCCTCACTGCTCCTACAGCAGCAGGCTGAAGGCCTCGCTGCTGCAGCACCTGAGAACCCACACAGGTACACTCCCTGCACACGCACACGGGCAGCACGCCCTCCTCGCCGTGTGCCGACAGGCTGCCTGTGTTCCAGGGGAAAAGCCGTACAGGTGTCCTGAGTGTGCGTATGCGTCTATCGATCGCAGCTCTCTGCTCCGGCACTACCGAACCCACAGCCAGGAGAAGCCCTACAGGTGTCAGCAGTGTAGCTACAGCAGGTGACTCACACGCTCCCTGACCCCGACCCTGACCCTGACCCTGACCCCGACCCTGACCCTGACCCTGACCCCGACCCCGACCCTGACCCTGACCCTGACCCTGACCATGACCCTGACCCCGACCCTGACCCCGACCCTGACCCCGACCCCATGCCGGGTCACATGACCAGGCCAAGCTTGAGCTTGTCCATCACCGCTGTTCTTTTCCTCAGCATCCAGAAGAAGAGTCTGGACCTTCACGCTCGCCGCCATCACACCGGGGAGGCGTTTCCATGCCAACAGTGTGAGTACTCCAGCCCGGACCGTCAGCTGCTGCTGAGACACGTTCGCACGCGCCACGCCTCCTCCCAGCACGCAGCGTCGTGAGGCTGGCTGCTGTTGGCGCCATCTGCTGGAAGCCTGTCCTGGTTGGACCGTGATGTCACGGCGTGATGTCACAGACTGTTTGGGTTGAGTTTCATATTAAACGTTGTGACTAAACAGCATCTAAATGATTGTCTGTGGACTCTAAGGTGGCTCTGAACACACACACACGCACACACACACACACACACACGCACACAAAACAGCATCTAAATGATTGTCTGTGGCTCTGAACACACACGCGCACACACACAAAACAGCATCTAAATGATTGTGGCTCTGAACGCGCACACACGCACACACACACACACACACACACGCACACAAAACAGCATCTAAATGATTGTGGCTCTGAACACACGCGCACACATGCGCGCGCGCGCGTGCACACACGCATGCATGCACACACACATGCACACACACGCACACACACACAGTGTGGAACCTGGGAGAGCTGAATGAATGAGCCCAGATTAAACATGAAATATCCAATCCTGAGACCATCCTGGTGGATGTGACTCCGCCCCCTCCAAGACGACCAATCAGAGGAGTCTCCGGGCAGACAGTCGTCCTGTCATCCAGACAGACAGACGCTGATCTGCTGGAGGTGCAGGTTCATCTCTGCTTCTCTCTCAAAGAAAGGGTTGCTCCATCATTCTGTCTACACCTCCATCAGCCATCTGTCGCTCCTCACTCCACCCTCACCCATGCTGGACTCAGGAGGCGGAGCTCCTGGACTGACTGAAGGCCTCCAACAGTGGGAGGGATGGACGGAGGGATGGATGGATGAACTAATTGATGAATGGATGAACTAGTGGATGGATGAATGGATGGACTGATGGATGGATGGATGGACTAATGGATGGATGGACTAATTGAAGGAGGGATGGATGGAAAGTGCAAATGGATGGAAATGCAGTTTTCTGGAAACAGGGTCGCTGTGGAGTCGATAGCTGCGCTCCGGCTCTCCGGTCTGTGACCTGGCGCGGCGCTAAGCTAGCCTAGCCTAGCATGTTTGTTTGTTTGTAGTAGGAGTGATGTCAGGACCTTTGACAGCTGAGCGGACGCAGGTTGCTGCTCGGGCTCCTGCAGGTTCCCCACCAGCCCTGGAGATGAGGGGCAGCCGTGCTCCTTGTCTGATGGTGGTCCCGTCAGTTTGACCCTGATTTTAGCTTCTTCTTTCTGTTCTCTTTGTTTTTGAGGACAACTTTAGTGATCAGATCTGACACACGTGTTGGTGCTGAGGGTGAAACCGACAGGCGTCAGAGTTAGAAGCTGCTGACCTCCATTAACCACCATCGACCAGGTCACATCTGGTCCGGAGGTTGATCTGTCCACTGCTAATGGACTCTCAGAGGTGGACTCAATAGTCTCCCACCAACAGGCTGCTTTAAAAAGCTGCAGCAGGACAGTCTGAGACCAGAGCTGGACCCCCCAGAGCTGGATCCTCCAGAGCCGGAACAGTCTGAGACCAGAGCTGGACCCCCCAGAGCTGGATCCTCCAGAGCTGGACCCTCCAGAGCTGGAAGAGTCCACCATGAGTCTCCGCCGGCCCAGCGGGAGGACGCCTCTCTGCTCTGTGGGAGCAAACTGCACCTCCCTCCAGGATAACGGTCCCAGCGGGACCGTGGAGGTCCACCTGGGCGCTCACGCCCCCACAGACCCCTCCCTCCAGCACCCTCAGCTCTTCCCCACCGTGGACGTGCCTGACCACGCTCACTACATCATCGGCTCGGTCATCCTGCTGGTGGGCGTGACGGGCACGCTGGGAAACGCTCTGGTCATCTACGTGTTCTGTCGCAGTCGCACGCTGCGGTCTCCTAGCAACCTGCTGGTGGTAAACCTGGCAGCGGCAGACTTCCTGATGTCCCTGACGCAGTCTCCGGTCTTCTTCGTGGCCAGCCTGCACCGCCGCTGGCTGTTTGGCGAGCTGGCCTGCGAGCTGTACGCCTTCTGCGGCGCGCTCTTCGGCATCGCCTCCATGATGACCCTGACGGTCATCGCCGTGGACCGCTGCCTGGCCATCACGCGGCCGCTGACCCGGCTGGGCGGGGCCAGTCCTGGCCGGGTGCTGCTGGTGCTGGCGGGGGTGTGGCTGTACTCGCTGGGCTGGAGTCTGCCGCCGTTCTTCGGCTGGAGCGCCTACGTCCCCGAAGGCCTGCAGACGTCCTGCAGCTGGGACTACATGAGCTTCAGCGCCGCCGTGCGCTCCTACACCATCCTGCTCTTCACCTTCGTCTTCTTTGTCCCGCTCGGGCTGATTGCCGGCTGCTACTGGGCCATCTTCCGGGCGGTGCGGCGTGCAGCTCAGGAGGTGGAGCGGCTGAGCTGCGGGGGGGCCAACAAGGCATACGAGCGTCTGCGCAGCGAGTGGCACCTAGCTAAGGTGGCGCTGGGGGTCATTCTGCTCTTCGTCGTCTCCTGGTCTCCGTACTCCGCAGTCGCGCTGACCGCCACTGCGGGCTACGCCCACCTGCTGACGCCCTACATGAACTCCGTTCCTGCTGTCATCGCCAAGGCTTCAGCCATCCACAACCCCATCATCTACGCCATCACACACCCCAAATACCGGGCCGCCATCGGCCGGCACGTCCCCCTGCTGCGTCCTCTACTGCGTCTCCAGGACAAGGACCTCCGCTCGTCTCTCAGCTCCAGCAGCGCTCCGTCTGGACGAGCCACCGGCGCGAGCTCGCCAGGCGCCCGCCGCGGTCTAACCATCCACCCGATGTCAGCGCTCCCTGGTGGCTCCAGCCAGGGTCCTGATGCTGATGAGGCCGTCTCCAGCCAGGACAGAGGACAGGCGGGACCATCAGCAGCAGGACGAGGCTCTGATTGGCCTCCAGGGGGCGCTGCAGCAGCGGGTGAAGACAGGTGTCCGCCCTGACGCCTGTGGCGGTGCGTAGCTCCGCCCCCACACTGGATGTGCATGTACAGGAATTTTAGGGTGAATTGTTCAGCAAAGGTCGTGGGTGAGGCTTACTGTTGTCATAGCAACGCATACTCCTCTGCTCAGCAGTTCTTCAGGTGTAGCTACTGAAAGAATGAGCAGAGCAGTTTTAGGGTGGAACGTCTTCCTGAGTTTGTGTTTGGACCACATTCTTCTAATAAAGGCGTCTTCCTCCATTTTGAGCGACTCCTGTGGACTGTCTGTGTCACTAGTGTCGATAAAGCTGTAGCGGATTGAATAAGATGCTAATCCAACAGATTAGCAGTGTTGAGTGTGTTAGCAGTTGGCCGATAATCCCTAGGAGCATCAGCCATGTCGGACTGGAGGAACTCGGTGCTGCTCGCAGGTAGGTTTCCATGGCGACGGGTTCAGATCTTTGCTGGTCTTTTGTCGGCTGCTGTTTCCGGTTGGTCTGATGCTTTGCTGCCTGTTGTTTGGGTCCTCCTCAGCACTTCTGGCGCTGTGTGCCTCAGCTTTTGTGGAGGAGCTGGATGACAGGTCAGAAGCTCGTGATTGATGAGTGTGACTGGTTGTTGTTGATCAGTAATCAATGAAACCTCTGAACAGCTTCATGCAGACGAGAGGAGCCGACGACATCTGGCTCATCAAAGTAGGTGAAGGCCGCCCTCGCCGTGGTTAACCCTAACCTAGCCCTACCCTAACCTAACTCTACGCTAACTCTACCCTACCCTACCCTACCCTAACCCTACCCTACACTTCCTTACTATAACCCTACCCTACCGTAACCCTACCCTACCCTACCCTACGTTAACCCTACCCTAACCTCAGCTGCCATGTTTACGCTTATGCCACTGATTTGTGTTTTACGCAGTTTTACGCCCCCTGGTGTACGTTCTGCAAACAGCTGGACCCGGTTTGGCATCAGATTGGGTCAGAACTCAAAAGTCGCGGATCTCCGATAAATGTGGGCAAATCAGACGCCACCGTGAGCACAGGTGAGGGCAACTAACCGTAAATAAACAGTCGGTAAACCCACGTCATTGGCTGTCTTGTCTCTGCAGCTTTGGCCAAAGAGTTCCGTGTCAGAGGTTATCCCGCCATCCTCATGTGAGTCCTGTCCTGGGACACGCGGCGTGTTTCCCGGGGAGGTCGCCTGAGCCGTGTTTTCTGCCCTCAGGTTTAAAAAAGGCCTGATGTACAACTACCCTGGCCCCCGAACCAAAGACGCCATCATGGAGTTTGCTGACCGAGTCGGAGGGTGAAGATTTTTACTGCTTCTGATACCGCGATGACGTCATCGCTGCCCGTGACGTCATTTCCTGTGTGTGTGTCGTGTTTCAGTCCGGTGGTTCGAGCGCTGAGCAGCGCACAGCTCTTCCACACCGCCAGGAGCCGCCACGACGTCATGTTCCTGTACGTAGGAGCCACCTCGCTACTGAAGGTACACACACACAGCGTGTACACACACACACAGCGAACACACACACACACACGTGCTGCTGTTGACTGGAGCCTGGTGTGTGTTCAGGGGAACTACACGGCAGCAGCAGAGGACCTCATCATTCACACCTTCTTCTTCTCTGGAAGCAGAGACGTTCTTCCCCAGGTGGGCGGAGTCAGGCGAGCGTGAGTCACCTGATCCGCTGATCTGGAGGTTGGTCCTGCTCTGATGGTGCGTCCGTCTGTCTTCCAGGACGTGGCCCTCCCCTCCCTCCCAGCCGTGGTGGTTTTCAAAGATGGAACCTACTTGACCTTCGATGGTGCGGTCTTCTCCTGGCAGGCTGCTGACCCCTGGTGGCGGGCTCCAGTACAGCTCGTTGGCCGCGTTAGCCCCAAATTCACCCTTTCCTGGTGGGACTTCCAGTTCTGGCCTTTGTGTTGTAGAGCAACGGGACGGTGACCTGAAGGCGTGGATCAACAGAGAGCGTTTCCCCGGTTACTCCAAGGTGGACAGCTACTCTCTGTACGCCATGGGCGAATCAGGTGAGTGTCCCTGGGACAGCCCCAGCTGTGACCCGGCCTGGGCTTCAGGGCGCTTCATGCTGCCTGTGACCCGCAGGGAAACTGGTGGTCCTGGTGCTGCTGGAGGAGACGGGCCTCAGTGGGCGGAGCCTGAGGTGAGATGGCCTTCATGGCCCCGTGTGCTGCGTGTGTGTCAGCTGTTTCCTGTGTTACCTGCGCAGGTCTAAGCTCCTGTGTGCGAGCGTGGCTGCAGGTCACAGAGACGTCTACGGCAGGTCAGTCAGAACCAGAACGTTAGCCAGCCGCCAGCGCATCCTCACGCTGTTTGTCCGCCTGTCCCAGACACTTCCTGTTTGGCTTCATGGAGGGGAACGACTACGTGAACGGACTGGTGATGAGGTACGTGTCCCGGTCCCCTCAGGTGCGCGTCCCTGGGTGGTTACTGACGTGGCGTGATGCTGTGCCTGTCGCAGCCACGTGGCCGTGCCCTCCTTCATCGTGCTGGATCTGGCTGTTGATGGATACTTCCTGCCGTCGGGCGCCGTGGAAACAGAGCAGCAGTTGCTGGACTTCCTGAACGGGGTTCTGAATGGCAGCGCTGAGGTGAGTTTGAGCCTCCGGTCAGCTGGAGCATGAAGGAGGTTACCTGTGTTTCCCTCCTCAGTGTCAGGGGGGAAACGGAGTCCGCCAGCGCGTCCGACGCCTGGTTTACGACACCACCGCCACGCTGACGGTGAGGCCAGCCGCCAGCGTGCTTTGGCGCTAACGCCGCTCTTCCTGCCTCAGTAACGTGGCTTCTCTCTCCGTGACTTTTGCTGTAGCCCATCTTCGCTAAGGCGCCGCTGCTGGGCTGCTTCCTGGTCCTCTTCCCCGTGGCCATGGCCGCCGTCTTCTGCTACCTCTGCTGTAAAGCTCGGCCCAACATGGCCGACGATGACGACGGTGGTGACAGCATCGCCATGTTGACTCCATCACTGCAGCGACAGAAGAAGCTGGCCAACAAAAAGGCTGATTGACAATAACGAGCAAAACGAAGTAAAGATCTGTAAATCCACACAATGACTATTCCTCCTGTGGTATCTATTACAGTTCCTCCCATTATACCGGAGATAGTGTTATCTGAACACACACACACACACACACACACACACACACACACACGCGACTAAAACGCTTGACATACAACAACTAGAAAAGCAGGTGGAGAGCACAGACCTCCACCAAAACTTCCTGGATTCAGATACTATAAATAGTACATACAGGATACAGGCAGTACTAGCAATACAACATAGTAGGTTGCTTTATGATCAAAGGCACTTGATCAAAGGCCAAAGTTTCTCTGGAATCCACATCACTAACTTTTATTCCTCTGTTCCTTGGCCCATTATAATTATCAACATTTCCTGAAAATTTAATTCAAAATCCGTTCATAACTTGTCGAGTTATTTTGGAATTAGTTAGACCATAGCTAGAATCTGTCATCTGTCTGAATCTAGCTGGATTATAGCAAAAATACAATTTATAATGTTGTAAGGTGTACTTTAATATTAAAAATGTTACTATTACAATCACAGAAATGTGGTCTGAGGTCATTTTAAATGCCGTTTTCAGCTGAATTTCTTCATGAATCTGTAAAGGAAGAAATCTGGGGCCTTTATTTTGGAACTCAGACCGGATGTTACCATAAAGCAGCTATGTTAGCATAGCTGGTGAACTAGCTAAGCACCGTGTGAGTAGGCGGACAAACAGCCGGACTCTCATGTCGATGCGGGACTAAAGAAGCCTCTAAAGCCCGTGCAGGCCGACTGTCTCCATGGCTACGGAAGAGTTGTACGAGGTGGGGCAAGCTAATGCTAACATGTTAACGTCATGCTAACAGCTAAATTCGGAGTTAACTTTCTAACTTCTCGAGGAAACAAGGCGCTGAACAGATTAAAGCGAATTAGTTTTCAAAATCGGGCAATTTCTGTCAGCACCTTCGAGAAAAACACAATAATTAGCTCCTGTAACTAGCTTCGGGTAGTTAGCTTCCGTTTCGAAAACAGAGCAGTGATAAGGTTTGAGTTTGGAGAGTGTTTGTGGGGTAACTGCGAGTTTACTTGACTGTCTTGACTTGAGTTTGAGTAATGTTTCAGTTTTATCCTGAGATCAGACTCAGGATATCTGGATGCAGAGTTTGACTTGACGTGAAGTTTGTCAGCCGGGTTTTGTGTCGTCGCCGAGGCGAGACGGTGAACGTAAAACGTTCAAATTATATAAAGGAATACAGACAGTATTTACACACGGCAAACCCAGAAGGTCCTCCAGTAGCTTTTCTTCTCATATCAGACTTAAATTATCTTTGTTTGCACCATTAAAGGCCAAAACAGTAATGATACTAAATTAGTATCCTGGTCTGAGCCCAGTCTGACCGTGGTCCGACCGTGGTCCGACCCCGGTCTGAGCCCGGTCCGACTGGGGTCCGACCCGGTCCGACCCCGGTCTGAGCCCAGTCTGACCGTGGTCCGACCCCGGTCTGAGCCCAGTCCGAGCCCGGTCCGACCGTGGTCCGACCCCGGTCCGACCGTGGTCCGACACCGGTCCGACCCCGGTCTGAGCCCGGTCTGAGCCCGGTCCGACTGGGTCCGACCCCGGTCTGAGCCCAGTCTGACCGTGGTCCGACCGTGGTCCGACCCCGGTCTGAGCCCAGTCTGAGCCCCGGTCCGAGCCCAGTCTGACCCCGGTCCGAGCCTGGTCCGACCCCGGTCTGACCCCGGTCTGAGCCCCGGTCCGAGCCCGGTCCGAGCCCAGTCCGACCCCGGTCCGACCCCAGGTCCGAACCCGGTCTGAGCCCAGTCTGAGCCTGGTCTGACCCCGGTCCGACCCCGGTCTGACCCCGGTCCGACCGTGGTCTGAGCCCGGTCCGACCCCGGTCTGAGCCCGGTCTGACCCCGGTCTGAGCCCCGGTCCGACCCCGGTCTGACCTCGGTCTGACCGTGGTCCGACCCCGGTCCGAGCCCGGTCCGACCCCGGTCCGACCCCAGGTCCGAACCCGGTCTGAGCCCGGTAACCCTCTCATCCTCCGGGAGGAACGTGGATGGAGGCGTCTGAGGATATTCATGCAGTAACAGGATGTCTCCTCCAGGTGGAACGCATCTTGGATAAGAGGAAGAACAGGAAGGGAAAGGTGGAGTACCTGGTCCGGTGGAGGGGCTACGGTTCAGAGGGGGACACGTGGGAACCGGAGGGGAACCTGTCCACCTGCACCATGTACGTCCATGACTTCAACCGTCAGCATGCTGAGCACCAGCGAGAGAACCTGCTGCTGCGCTCCACCCGCAGGTCCCCCAACCACCAGGCCCAGCGGCAGCCCTGCCCGCTGCTGCTCGCCTCCACCGCCGGGGCTCACCTCGCCGCTGATGTTAGCAAAGGTGCAGCCGTAGCTTCTGAGCAGGTGGAAGCTGCTCTGGGTCGGACCCAGCCCGTGCTCCCCGGACCAGCCGCCCTGAGCAGCCAGCACTCGGTGGGCGGGGCCAGTTCCCTGATGCCCGCGCCGCCGTGCGGCTCGGCGCGCCGCAGCATGGACCTGTCCAAGATGGGCATCAAAATTCTGGTTCCCAAAAGTCCGATGAACAGCCGGCCAGACTCGGAAGAGTCTCCCAGCGAGGCGGGTGTGCAGGAGGCCCACCTGGTGCCCCCCGAGGTGGCTCTGCCAGAGAAACCCGCAGGAGTCCAGCTGGGTCCTGGAGAGGAGAGGGCTCGCATGGGCAGCCGGCCCCGCAACCCCAACCCTCTGTCCTCAACCACTGCCGCGCGGCCCCCCAGCTGCCCAGGTGAGTCGCTGTGGTCATGTGACTGGGTGGGGCCTGTGGTGGTTCGGCTCCTCCTCTGCTGTCTGGGTGAAGCTGTTTTGTCGCCACCTGCAGGTAATTCCGCGTCGCTGGAGGCCATCCCCTCCAACGGGACAACCGCCATGCAGAGCACCGTTGCTGGGGCAACCGGCGCGACAACCAAACGGCGCTTAGAGGATCGCGGCGCCTTCGACAAGCGCCTGCGCTTTAGCGTCCGGCAGACGGAGAGCGCCTACCGCTACCGGGACATCGTGGTGAAGAAGCAGGATGGATTCACCCACATCCTGCTGTCCAGCAAAAGCTCCGAGAACAACACGCTCAACCCAGAGGTTAGGCCACGCCCCTCAGGAACCGGCCTTCCTGTTTGGGACTGTCGTCATAGTGACTAGCTTGTTTCCCTCCGGAGGTCATGAAAGAGATCCAGGGCGCCATGGCAACGGCAGCGTCGGACGACAGCAAGCTGGTGCTGCTGAGCGCGGTGGGCAGCGTCTTCTGCTGCGGCCTCGACTTCTTCTCCTTCATCCGGCGGCTGACGGACGACAGGAAGAAGGAGAGCGTGCGCATGTGTGACAGCATCAGGTGAGGCTTCCTGCCGGCCCCGCCCACAGCTCACCTTCCTCCTCACGCTCCTGTCTGCTCTCCTCAGGACCTTCATCAACACCTTCATCCAGTTCAGGAAGCCCATCGTGGCGGCGGTCAACGGCCCGGCGCTGGGCCTGGGCGCCGCCATCTTGCCGCTCTGTGACATCGTGTGGGCCAATGAGAAGGCCTGGTTTCAGACGCCCTACACGGCCTACGGCCAGACGCCCGACGCCTGCTCCTCCTTCACCTTCCCTCGCATCATGGGCGTGGCCTCGGTGGGTGCTTTTCCAGCTGGCTCCAGGTGAACGGGGGCGGCTCCGCCCACTCACCTGAACGCTGCCGTCTGTTGCAGGCTAACGAGCTGCTGCTGAGCGGCAGGAAGCTGACCGCTCAGGAGGCCTGTTCCAAAGGTCTGGTGTCCCAGGTTCTCTGGCCCGGAACCTTCACGCAGGAAGTGATGCTGCGGATCAAAGAGCTGGTTGCCGTGGACGCCGCGGTCAGTCACTCACCTGAGCGCCCGGCTCACCTAGGCTTGGATGCCCGCTCTAACCTGACGGATGCTGTCTGCAGGTGCTGCAGGAGTCCAAGGCCTTGGTGAGGGACACCAGCCGCAGCGCCCTGGAGCAGGCCAACGAGCGCGAGTGTGAAGCCCTCAAGAGGGTGTGGGGCTCGTCGCAGGGAACCGACTCCATCCTGCAGTACCTGCAGCGCAAGACCGAGCTCTACTAGCACCTGGAGCAGCGGCTGCAGACTGAAGCTCAGGTGATGGAGACGTCACCCAGGTGGGAAGGACGAGTGTAGCTTCCTGAGCAGAAGCAGACCAGCCTGGAGAACCTGCTGGTTCCAGCCTGGACCAGCCTGGAGAACCTGCTGGTTCCAGCGTGGAGAACCTGCTGGTCCAGGCCACACACAGGTTTAAACGTCTGTCTCTTTTCATCAACTTGTTTCAGGCACCATTGCGAAGGTCTTATTTTGTCAACAGGAAGTGCGTTGGCCTGTTTCCTGCCTTCTTTAAGCCCTGATGGTGTCTCCTCCTTACCTGAACTCTATTTATTTAAATCCTTCGTGACAAAAACGATTTCTGATCATTTTGAAATCAGACGTTTCTGCTCAGTCTCCTCTAGCGCCCCCCTCAGGCCAAACTAGGCTGAGGTCACGTGACAGGGGGTGTGGCTCCACGTGCTTCTGATCCAGGTGAACCACCCAAACCTTCTGATTTGCTGTTCTGCTCTCATTTTACTGCTCAACGTGCAGGTTTGTTCACCAGTCAAATCAAGTTCAACTTTATTGCTGCTGTTAATTTATGACTTTATTTTGGGGACTCTGAGAAGAGAAAATGTTTTTTTACCTTTTAATCTGAAGTGTTATGACAGAAAATGGGAAATAAATGTCAGAATCAGTTTTTCTTGTGGGAAACTTGTTAAAGTTTTGTCCTTTCAAATTTAGCATATTTTCAAATTTCAGTTGGAGTTTGTGTCAAAGCTGGTGGGCGTGGTCAGCTGCCAGCCAGGTAAGGATGGTGGGCGTGGTCAAAGATGGAGGACGTGGTCAGCTGGCAGCCAGGAAAGGATGGTGGGCGTGGTCAAAGATGGAGGGCGTGGTCAGCTGTCAGCCAGGAAAGGATGGTGGGTGTGGTCAAAGATGGAGGGCGTGGTCAGCTGGCAGCCAGGTAAAGATGGTGGGCGTGGTCACGGGGGGCAGCTGTCATGTGCTCCTGCAGCCAGGTAAAGCTGGTAGGTGTGGTCCTGGAACATCAGCAGAGTGTAGAAGTTCCCGCCTCCTTTCAGGACGCCGTGCTCGTTTGCCCCCCAGCACACCGGAGTGTCGGCGAAGCCGTGGACCGTCAGGGCTGCCCAGGGAGCCTGGCAGGGCTGCTCCAGGTAGCACCTGCCGGACAGGTAGAAGACGCGCGTCAGCGGTGAGGACAGCAGCTGGGCCGCAGTGGCGGCGAGCTGACCTGATCTGCTGGATGAGTCTGTGGACGTCGTGAGGGAGGAGCAGGCCACAGACGGAGACGCTCAGAGCGCCACCCACCCTGGTCTTGGGCTCAGGACAGGCCCACGAGGACAGGAAGCTGTGTGACGGGTCCTCGCTGAAACAGAGGAGGGGTGAGAGGGGTCCTGACGGCCAAAGCAGGTGTGAGCCTCCTCACCAGCCGATGGCGGCGTCAACAGCGCCCAGCCACTCCAGAACAGCGTGAGAGTCACGTGGCTGCAGGTCGGCTGTCAGGAGGGCGGGGCAGGACAGATCTGCCAGGGTGCGTGTGCTGACCTCGGGTCTGTGTTCGGTCCAGTCGTAGCGAGACAAGAGGGACTGCAGAGAGGCTCCGCCCCCTAGCGAGATGAGCCAGAAGGAAGCGAAGGCTTCAAAGCCGACTGATCTGTTGAACTTGAGCACTTACCTGGGTGGTGCGAGAGCAGGAAGTCAGCCTTCATCTGAAGCCGCGAGCGCAGACCTGTGAGGAGTCTCTGGTAGCCCCGCCCACCAGGAGCCACGCTCCCGTCACACAGATCTACAGACACGACTGGGAGAGACGCCGCACGTCAGCTGGCTCAGGCCTGACAGGAAACATGGCTTCTAGCTGACGCGCGTCTCTTTTTAAGGCTAAAGAAGAGGTTACTGATGACGTCATCGTTCCCACCAAATCTGCTGCTGGCTCTGTGGTTGAACCTGGAAGGTCTGCCTTCAACTCCCAGCACCTCGTAGGAGTCTTTATCCAGAGACAGAAGCAGGCGGCCTGAGGACGGACAGGCTGAGTGTCAGGTGACTTCCTGCTTGGCTGGCGATCAGCTGATGTCTCACCATTTGGCATCAGAGCAACACAGTTGTCCTCATCGATCCTGGTCCGGTAAGACAGGCCGTACACACTTCCTGACACACACACACACACACAGGTCCTGATGAAGCAGCATATCAGTACATGCACAGGTGATTTACATACAAGCTCGAGGGGAGTAAACGACAACGGTGGTGTGTGTCAGGGGTTGCGTATGCTTGCATCAGGAGTGAACCACTGTCCTGAGGTGTGTGTGTACTGGTACAGGTGTGTCTGATGTGTGGACAGATTTTACCCTGGAACACAGCAGCCTGCAAAAAGCTCCTGTCCAGCAGTTCATATACGGGCAGATTCCTGACCAGGTAAAAACTGCTGAAACCATTTAGGACCCCATCCAGGTGAGAGGGAGCGGAAGTGCACTCAGGCAACAACACAGACACCTGGAAAAGTACAACATTAGCACGCCTTTGTCCTCATTCAGAATCAAAACTCTTTGTTTTTTAAAAAATACGTTCTACAACGTTAACATTTCAGTGAACTAAGTGATTAACATCCCATAATGACTGGATTTGAAGGCTTTTATTTTGGTGTTCCGTGCCGCCTTGTGTTCACCCACGCTAGCCTGCTAGCTGCGGGTGGATCGCGCTGCTTCGCCACAGTTAGCATCCAGCTAACGAGCCACCGGCGCTACCTTGTAGTTGAAGTGCAGCTGCTCCACCTGCGATGAGACCCGGTTCTTCTCGTCAAGAAAACTGGACCGCTCACAGACCAGAAGGGACCGCGGCGGACGACCCACCTCACCATGCATCCCGCCCGAAGCGATTTAAAACTTACACTACTTTATTCAACTATTCTCGGAACCGAAGCTAGACTGCTAAAACCGACGTCCTGGGACGGATTTTCAACATAAAAGTTTTCAAACGGTCGCTTTTTTGTATTTTTTTTTTTTTTTTTTTTTTTTTTTTTTTTTTTTTAGAATTTAACCAGAACGCTGTACATTCTTAGTTCATTAAAAGGCGTTTGGAAATAGTGGTAACTAATTTAATCGTCTCTGCGATATAACAGACAGAAACGCGGGGAGCTTTATTCGCCTTTTCGCTTTCCATAGTCACGTGCTAAACCCCGGAAGTTTGGGGAACACGCTGCAATTGAGATTGTGGTTCGTGTTGAGCTAGAAGGATTAGGACCCTGTTTTGATCCGGTCCAGATCCTGCTGTTAGTTTCAGGTGTGATAACATGTCGCTGGTCGCCTCCGTTCCTGGACAGTTTGATGACGCAGACGAGGACAGGTGAGAGCACAGATTCATCGATCGGGACCGTAAACATGAAGTTTGAGTTGAGCGCTGTTACGGTGCCTTTAATGATTAGGCTCGTTCATTTTGTAACTTCGTGGGGCATTTGCTTGAAGCTTTACCCCATCCAGCCACCGGGGGAGCTCCAACTGTGTTTCTCATCTCAGCAGCCAGGTGGAATGTTCCGAGTGTGTCTGGAGGAACCAGCCCCAGCTGTCAGCTGTAGAGCATCAGATGGGTGACGTCACCTTGGAGCCCCCGTCTGAGGAGGATGAGAATGAGGACTGTGATGAGGAAGAGGATGAAGACTGGGTGTGGCGTTCTGCAGGAGCACACCTGACGAAGAGATGCAACATTCAGGTGAGGCTGTGGGGTTCGTTTGCTCATGTCTGCAGGTGCAGTCAGCTGACAGACGTGCTTTGTTTTCATCCAGTCCAACAGGCAGGACGTGTCCAGTAAGGCGCTGGTCTCCCACCCGTCCGACAAAGCTCTGAGTCGATACGAGCACAAGATCAACCTGGGTACGCAGTAAAAAGCGCTGCCCATCCCTGACCACGCCCTCCAGGCTGACGGGGGACAAACCCGTCAAACCAGGATGTGAGTAGCTAACTGACGCTAACCGAAGTCTCCGTCCGTTTTCAGACAGGCTGGATTACGCCGACTCCGTCACCAACAGAGTGAGCAGCATGCAGAAGCAGAAGGACGCCCACATGTAGGTGTGGCCTCCGCTCCTCACCGCCTCTTCCACACCTGTCGCTCACCTGCTGGCTGCTTCTCCTCCGCAGGTACCGAGTGAAGGACAAATCGGATCGCGCCACCGTTGAACAGGTGAAGAAGGTGAAGAGGTGGGTGTGACCGGCGTCCGTCTTCAACCGCCCTGTTTCCTTCTGCAGGTCCTGGACCCTCGAACCCGAATGATCCTCTTTAAGATGCTGAGTCGAGGAATCATCAGCCAAATCGACGGCTGCATCAGCACCGGGAAGGAGGTCAGTCACTCGTCAGTACTGGCCGGAGACAACCTGGAACCGTGACCAGATACAGGTGTGTCTCTGCTCCACAGGCCAACGTCTACCACGCCAGCACCGCAACGGGAGAGAGTAGAGCCATCAAGATCTACAAGACCTCCATCCTGCTCTTCAAAGACCGCGACAAATACGTCAGCGGAGAGTTCAGGTGACTGGGGACAGGTGACTGGGGACAGGTGACTGGACTGAGGACAGGTGATCGGGGACAGGTGACTGACTGAGGACAGGTGACCCGGGACAGGTGACTGGGGACAGGTGAACCAGGTCAGGTGACTGAGGACAGGTGACCGGGACAGGTGACCCAGGACAGGTGACTGACCCAGGACAGGTGACCCAGGACAGATTGAACCAGGTCGAGTAACTGGGGACAGGTGACCCAAGACAGGTGACTGGGACCCAGGTGACTGACTGAGGACAGGTGACCCAGGTCAGGTGACTGGGGACAGGTGAACCAGGTCAGGTGACTGAGGACAGGTGACCCGGGACAGGTGACTGACTGAGGACGGGTGATGACGCTGAGGACAGAGTGACCCAGGACAGGTGACTGGGGACAGGTGAACCAGGTCAGGTGACTGAGGACAGGTGGGACAGGTGACCCAGGACAGGTGACTGACCCAGGACAGGTGACCCAGGACAGGTGAACCAGGTCGGTGACTGGGGACAGGTGACCCAGGACAGGTGAACCAGGTCAGGTGACTGGGGACAGATGAACCAGGACAGGTGACCCAGGTCAGGTGACTGGTGTGTTAGGAGAACCCTTCTGCTGAGTCCCTGCAGCAGTAATGAGGTTGCTGGTTTGAGGCTGGTCAGCTGATGGTTGCTCTCCTCTAGGTTCCGTCATGGTTACTGTAAAGGAAACCCCAGGAAGATGGTGAGAACCTGGGCAGAGAAGGAGATGAGGAACCTCATTAGGTCAGAACCCTGCAGCTGACACCTCCAGGGACCCTGATCAGCACCTGACTGTGTGTGTGTGTGTGTGTGTGTGTGTGTGTGTGTTTAGGCTCCAAACAGCAGGAATCCCAAGTCCAGAACCTCTCCTGCTCAGAAGTCACGTTCTGCTGATGAGCTTCATCGGCAAAGACAAAATGTAGGAATCAGAGTTGGACTGATGGTCCCTCCTCTGTCTGATGGTTCCTCCTCTGTCTGATGGTCCCTCCTCTGTCTGATGGTTCCTCCTCTGTCTGATGGTTCCTCCTCTGTCTGATGGTTCCCTGTGACCAGGCCGGCTCCTCTGCTGAAGAACGCGCTGCTGTCGGAGGCCAAATCTCGCCAGCTCTACCTGCAGGTTCTGCAGAACATGAGGAGAATGTTCCAGGAGGCTCGGCTGGTCCACGCTGACCTCAGCGAATTCAACATGCTGTGAGAGGCAACACACACACACACACACACACACACACTCACCCTCAACTGTGTGTGTGTGTGTGGCTGCAGGTATCATGATGGAGACGCTTACATCATCGACGTGTCTCAGTCGGTGGAGCATGATCATCCTCACGCTCTGGAGTTCCTCAGGAAGGACTGCACCAACATCAACGGTGAGGCGTCTCTCACACACACACACACCCTCACACACACACACACACACACACACGTCTGTGGGACTTCACTGTGGAGAACACAAAGGTTCCTGGAACCTTGGGTCAGAACTGTTGGTCTTTGTCCCAGAGTTCTTTGGGAAGCGCGGCGTGGCGGTGATGACGGTCCGAGAGCTGTTTGACTTCATCGCTGACCTGTCCATCACCCAGGACAACGTGGACCAGTACCTGGAGAAGGTAAGTGTGCACCGCCAGCAGAAGCACCAGCGCAGGCTACAGCTGTGTGCTCGCCTGTCCAGGCCATGGTGGTGGCGTCAGAGCGCACGTCGGAGCAGCGTTCCAACCAGGACCGCGTGGATGAGGAGGTGAGAGGAACCTCCTCCACAGGAGACGCTCAGGCGCGGAGAGCTGCCCTCACCTCTGCTCCCCTCCGCAGGTGTTCAAGAAGGCCTTCATCCCCCGCACCCTGACGGAGGTGAGCACCTACGAGCGAGATGTTGACCTGATGAAGGAGCAGTCGGACGCCAGCGGACACAAGCACAATGTGAGAAGGGCAGGAGAAGGTGCTGGACCATCTGAGATGTTGACAGCAGAGACGTAACCAGGACTTTCCTGCAGGTTCTCTATCAGACTCTGACCGGGATGAAACAGGATCTGTCTGGAGTTCAGAAGGTACCAGCAGCTCGGCTCTGGAGGAGCTAACCTCCAGGTGGACCAGGGCTGCTCTCCACACAGCCAAAGTCCACAGGAGAGCTCCTCCGGGCAGACCTTCAGCCAGGCAGTCTGCCCCCTGGTGGCCGGGGCTGTTCTGACCTCCGTTTCTAATGCCAGGTTCCTGCTCTGCTGGAACCTGACGAGGCTTCATCTTCAGCAGAGGAGGAGGAGGAGCAGCAGCAGCAGGAGGAGGAAGGAGGAGAAGAGCAGAGGCAGACGGAGGAAGCGTCCACCAACAGAAAGGTCTTTGTCCTCCAGCCGAGTCTTGGTCAGGGTCTTTCCACACGCTGGTTTTAGTTCCTCCAGGCCTGAGAAGGTCCTGCTTCCGAGGCAGCGGCTGTGGTTCTGTCCTCAGAGCAGCAGCAGGAGGGACAGATGGACAGATGGAGGTCAGACTGACGGACTGATGCTCTTTCCCTCAGGAGCAGAAGCGGCTGGTCAAGGAGGCCCAGCGAGAACGACGGAGAACCAAGGTGCCAAAACACGTGAAGAAGAGGAAGGACAAGGTGTCCAAGATGAAGAAAGGCCGATGACCACTTCGGGTCGCAGCGGTTACCATGGCAACCGCACTCAACGCCGCTTCCTGTGAAGGATGGACAGGAGGGACAGTGGGTGGGAGGGGCCTTCAGTGTGTGTGTGTGTGTGTGTGTGTGTGTAAACGTCTCTGAACTGATAGTAATCAGTTCACCTGTAACCAGGCAACCGGCCCCAGGAGGAGGAGCTTAATGAGCAATAAAATCAAAGACCAGCAGCTCAGACACTACGGCCTCAGTGTGTGTGTGTTCTGTGTGTGTGTTCTATCTGTGTGTGTGTGTGTGTGTTCTATCTGTGTGTGTGTGTGTGTGTGTTCTGTCTGTGTGTGTTCTATCTGTGTGTGTGTGTGTGTGTTCTATCTGTGTGTGTGTGTGTGTTCTGTGTTTACTGGGGTTGTGAGATCTTTGTGGTTCAGCAGGAATACATACCAAACCTTTTCTTTCTATCATGAATCAATATGGCTGTAACACACACACACACACTTCTGTGTGTGAGGACACACACACCCCAGCTCCTCACCCTAACCACCAAACCCAGTTGAGGAGGGAGAGGGAGAGGAAGGTCTGCTGGCTGAACTGAGCTGCTATTGGCTGAAGGAGTCACCTGGTGGGCGGGACCTGAGCTCTGATTGGTTGCTGAGGCTCTGATAAGAGAGAAGCTCCAGGGCTTCCAGACCTTCAGCCTGGACTTGAGGTAACTGCTGCTCTCTGGTGTCGTCCTCCTCCTGTCTGTTCTTCCCTCACTTCAGTCTGGTTGACCTCCTGATGGCCTCCTGACCTCTGGTTGACCTCCTCTGGTTGACCTCTGGTTGGCCTCCTGACCTCCTCTGGTTGACCTCCTCTGGTTGACCTCCGGTTGGCCTCCTGACCTCCTCTGGTTGACCTCCTCTGGTTGACCTCTGGTTGGCCTCCTGACCTCTGGTGCCTGCAGATGTTCTCATCTGTAGGTTCTACAGGAAGGTTCAATCTTCAGTGTAAAGGTTCTCCTAGTTCACATCTCCTGATCTGGATCTTTAGGAAACGAGAGGGAGAAGAAGAGGAGAAGAGAACGAGCCAGACGCGCTCACACGTTGGCTGTCACATCAGACTGTCTGCACTCTTCCTCATCTTCTTTTATCTCTCTCTCACGCAGACCTTCGTCTTCATCATCTTCACCATGAGTGACTGGACCGACTGTCTGACCTTTGGCCTTTCGGTTGTCAGACAAACGAAGGAGGTAAAAGCAAACAGACGGGAGGGAGAGAAAGTTCACCAGGAGACACTGAGGATGACTACAGCTGTTATTACCGCTGTTATTACTGCTGTTATTACTGTAGTTATTACTGTAGTTATTACTGCTGTTATTACTGTAGTTATTACTGCTGTTATTACCGCTGTTATTACTGTTATTACCGCTGTTAGTGTAGTTATTACAGCTGTTATTACTGTAGTTATTACCGCTGTTAGTGTAGTTATTACTGCTGTTATTACCGCTGTTAGTGTAGTTATTACTGCTGTTATTACCGCTGTTATTACCGCTGTTATTACAGCTGTTATTACCGCTGTTATTACAGTAGTTATTACCGCTGGTATTACAGCTGTTATTACTGTAGTTATTACTGCTGTTATTACCGCTGTTATTACAGTAGTTATTACCGCTGTTATTACTGCTGTTATTACAGCTGTTATTACTGCTGTTATTACCGCTGTTATTACCGCTGTTATTACTGCTGTTATTACCGCTGTTATTACCGCTGTTATTACTGCTGTTATTACCGCTGTTATTACCGCTGTTATTACCGCTGTTATTACTGCTGTTATTACCGCTGTTATTGTCCTGGACCATCCCAGTCTGTCCTGCAGCGCTGCTGGGGACGCTCCAGGACAAACCAGCTGACTTGTGTCTTGCAGGTGGTTCTGTCAGCGTTGGAGCAGCAGAAGGACGTGAAGCTGAAAAGTTCTCCAGCTGATCTGGTGACAGAAACGGACCAGCGGGTTGAGGACATCCTCGTCTCGGCCATCCGGAAGCAGTTCCCTCAGCACAGGTTCTGCTTCCTGTCGGAACACAGGAAGTGATTGTGATTGGACAGCAGGCAGGAAGTCAGCAGCTGTCTCTCTGACCTGCAGGTTCATAGGGGAGGAGTCTGTGGCTGCAGGTGAGCGTCTCCAGCTGACTGATCGTCCCACCTGGATCATCGATCCCATTGACGGAACCGTCAACTTCGTCCACAGGTGAGAAGCCCCGCCCACTAGTCAGCGGCGGCCTGTCAGCCGTCCGTGACCGTGTGATGTGTTGGGTCAGGTTTCCATTTGTGGCCATCTGCATCGCCTTCGCTGTCAACAAGCAGGTAAACTCCTCCCACCTGGCGGAGCTGGGGACACAGGAAGTGACCTCACGGGTGTCCTGTTGTCAGACGGAGTTTGGGATCGTGTACAGCTGCGTGGACGACAAGATGTTCTACGCTCAGAGAGGAAGAGGAGCGTTCCTCAACCAGGCGCCGCTGCACGTCTCAGCGCAGGAAGGTGACCTCACGCCGCCACCTGTGACATCACTTCCTGTGCCTCCTGCCGGCTGACGCTTCCTCCGCCCCACAGACGTGGGCCAGTGTGTGCTGGTGACGGAGATCGGGGCGGAGCGCGACGAGCTCGCTCTGTCCACCATGACCTCCAACATCCTCGCACTTCTCAAACTTCCCGTGCACGGGTGAGCACGTCCGCAGGCTCCTCCCAGCAGACTGGGCTTGTGGGCGTGGCCTGGAAGGCTGCTGTTTGTCTGTTCCAGGGTGCGAGCGTTGGGGTCGGCGGCAGTGGGCATGTGTCAGGTGGCCACGGGCGCGGCCGACATCTACTACCACGTTGGGATGCACTGCTGGGACATCGCCGCCGCTGCCCTCATCGTGCAGGAAGCTGGGGGCGTTGTCATGGATACGGATGGTCTGTTGATGTGAGAGGGCAGATTTCAGCGCCGTCCGTCCTCTGAGCCTGTGTGTGTCTCCTCAGGGTCAGAGTTCGACATGATGTCCAGGAGGGTCCTCGCCGCGTGCTCCTCCGCCGTGGCCAATCGCGTCGCTCCGCTCATCCGGGCCTTTCCCTGTCAGCGCGATGACGACGGGCTCTAAACGTGCACGTGTAGATGCTCGGGTTTAATAAAAGATTCCCTGTCTTTTGATGCCTCCACATCACCTTTGGAAAATGAGACCAGGACCTCAGACCAGGTCCTTCTAAGGTTGCGGGTTCGCTTCCGGGTCGGCTGTCTGTGGCTGAGACGCTTCAGTCCAGTTTCCGCCCACAGAAACACATCAGCTGGCGTAGAACACGCATCACTGAAAGTTGCTTTCAGCTGATGGGAAACTTTATTTACAGCTCAGCTGTTTGATCAATAGCAAAAAATAACTTTATTTAAAACAACTTTATTAAAAAATAACTTTATTTAAAACAACTTTATTAAAAAATAACTTTATTTAAAACAACTTTCCACTTGAATCCAGTCGCAGAATCCTGACAATTATGTCACCATCAATTCAGGAGGAAACTTTATTTCAGTTTGGTACAATCCAGATTTTACTTCATGCTCTCCACAAACCCAAAGTTTGACCCCGAACCAGCAACAGTGGCAGCAAAAAGTCCCTTTAAGGAAAAAGCGCGTCTCATGAATCCGGACCGGGGTGAAAGCAGGTCAAAGCTGCGGTGCTGCGCTCCGTGTCCAGCAGGGGGCAGCAGCGCCACTCTGGGTCCAAACAAGACCACAGAAGAAGAAGAAAAAGCGGCAACGGATCCAGGGAGGAAGCGCGGATCAGCGGAGCAGGTTTGTCCTTCTTTCTGCTTTATTCCACGGTCAGAGCGGCGGTCCGGGGCGGGGCTTCGTTCACCGTCCGACAGACTCGGTCCGGGATCGGAAGTTTGGAACCAACCTGTTCTGTAAACAGCCGATAACCCGGTTCAAGCCGCTGGTTCCGGCCGACGTGCAGCTCCGCCCCCTGCCGTCGCCTACGGTCAAGGTCAAAGTTCAGATGGGCTGAAGGATGAATTTAGACTTTTGAGCCCAACCGATGATACGTACATACACATGTAGACAAAGGTGTTTGTGCCTTTAAAGTCGTACAAAAACGCGTTCTTATCGGTTCTGAATACTGAAGAATTGCCTTAAATAAAACAGCAGATTTCTAGTTTCTACTGATGACGTCATGGTTAATAACTTCTGGAGGAGCCAGACTGTTCCGTGTTCTTGGTGTTATGCCGTTTTGTGTCGGCAGGTGGCAGCAGAGATCCCTGTGCTCTGGTCAGGTGAGCTCATCAGCTCAGGTGTGCACCAAGCTGTTCTGTCTGAGACCCTAACCCTAAGAGAAGGTTCGGACCTCCTGTCTGCACGTGTCTGAACGTCACGCTTGACTCTGCTGGATCTCCTGGGTCACTGATTCCTGCTCCTTGTCTCTAAAAGGAAGTCCGTGTCCAGCATGGCTGACCTTTGGCAGGACGCCATGGACCACGCCGTCACTGCTGCACGAGGCGCTGGACAGGTGTGTGTGTGCGTGTGTGTGTGTGTGTGTGTGTGTGTGTGTGTGTGTGTGTGTGTGTGTATGCCTCTGGATCCACTCTGGGTGCCAGCAGCTCCTGGGCTGTTCTGTTGCCGTGGAAACGGAGCCCATCCATTAGTCCTGTTCCTCCCCGCTGGTCAGTTCGGACAGGCTTGACCTTCTCCACCTGGAGCTGCGTGAACCTCCAGGCTGCAGACGCGTCTGAAGGTCACGGGGACAGGAGCTGCATCTTCTGGACCAGCAGACCCGTCAGCTCTCACCTGACACCAGTCTGACCTCCTAGAAGCAAAGAGACAATGTAGACAGGTCAAAGGTCACCAGAACCCCTGAATCCCTTTTATTTGTAGGGGAACTGGGGCTGGATGGATCAGGTGCTCTGATGACGGCACCATCACTTTGTCTTGATCAGGTGGTGCGAGAAGCTCTGCTGGATGACAGGAAGGTGATGACCAAGAGCTCCTCTGTGGACCTGGTAACACAGACAGACCAGAAGGTCGAGCAGCTCATCATCCAATCAGTGAAGGAGAAATTCCCCACACACAGGTAAGAAGCTCCTCCTTCAAGCTCCTCCCCCTTCACGCTCCTCCCGTTCAGGCTCCTCCTCATTCAAGCTTCTCCCATTCAAGCTCCTCCTCCTCCAAGCCTATAGAAGCTCTGCCCCCTTCAAGCTCCTCCCATTCAAGCTCCTCCTCCTCCAAGCCTATAGAAGCTCTGCCCCCTTCAAGCTCCTCCCATTCAACCTCCTCCTCCTCCAAGCCTATAGAAGCTCTGCCCCCTTCAAGCACCTCCCATTCAGGGTCCTCCCCTTCAAGCACCTCCCCGTTCTAGCTCCTCACCCTTCAAGCTCCTCCCATTCAGGCTCCTCCTCCTCCAAGCTCCTCCTTCAAGCTCCTCCCCTTCAGACAAAACTGAGGTTTTTATAAACAGGCTGATGTTTCTGAGTTTTTATTTCTATAAACGTGTGTGCACGTGTGTGCGTGCGTGGCAGGTTCATAGGGGAGGAGTCTGTGGCTGCAGGTGAACCGTGCGTCCTGTCGGATGAGCCCACCTGGATCATTGATCCCATTGATGGAACGACCAACTTTGTTCATGGGTAGGTGGCAGCGCCAGCTGTCCCCAGTCGGTTACCACGGTGACACCTCAGACGCCTCCTCACTCGTCTCCTTGCTGTCATTCCAGATTTCCTTTTGTGGCCGTTTCCATCGGCTTCTCCGTCAGCAGACAGGTGAGTCGCCTCCCCCGTCTCCGCTAGCATGTGCCTGAGCCGCCGCCGCCATCCTGCAGCTGTCTGTCTTCCTCCAGATGGAGTTTGGCGTCGTCTACAGTTGTCTGGAAGACAAGATGTTCACCGCGCGGAGGGGGAGGGGCTCCTTCTGCAACGGCGAGCCGCTGCAGGTGTCTGCTCAGAAAGGTCAGCAGGTCACGCTGGGGCAGGGACCCCCAGTCACCACGCCTCTAACCAGC
>CM027093.1:155896-198396 GCA_015343265.1 Pao palembangensis | reverse complement strand
CGGCGGCGAAGGGCGGAGGCGCGGCGGAGGCGCGGCGGAGGCGCGGCGGCCATGGCTCACCTGGCTGAAGGACACCTGCTCCTGGCAGATGGGGCAGCTGTGGCTCAGGAAGCGGAGCGCTGAGGGCAGGTCTGCGCTGAGCCGCACCGCCTCCACCACGTCAGGCAGGCTGAAGCTGCGCTCAGGCATGGACATGAGCAGCAGGAGGGTTCTGGCCCGGTCCGGAGGGAGCAGAGCCGCCACCTGGAGAGGAAGCACAGGAGAGAACCACCGGAGAACCACTGGAGAACCACTGGAGAACCACCAGAGAACCACTGGAGAGAACAACTAAAGAACCACTGGAGAGAACCACTGGAGAACCACTGAGAGAACAACTAAGAACCACTGAGAACTACTGAGAGAACCACTGAGAACCATTGGAGAGAACCACTGGAGAACCACTGAGGAGGAACTCACTGGAGAACTACCAGAGAACTACCGGAGAACCATTGAGAGAATAACTAAAGAACCACTGGAGAGAACTACTGGAGAGAACCACTGAGAACCACTGGAGAGAACCACTGAGAGAACCACTGAGAGAACTACTGGAACCACTGAGAGAACCACTGAGAGAACCACCGAGAATCACTGGAGAGAATCACTGGAGGAGAACCACTGGAGAACCACCAGAGAACCAGTAGAAAGAACCAGTGGAGACACCGCTGCTGGAGCTCAGACCTCACCTTCACCGACTCCAGCTGGGCTCCAGGCCGGCTCCCAGGTGCTGCTCCAGGGGCCTGTTGGTCCGTTCTGGCTGCCCCTGGAGGGTCTCCGCTGGGCCTCGGGGTCAGGCTGAGAGCTCCCAGAGTCCTGCTGAGAGCTTCTGCAGCTGGAGGACACAGAGCAGCTGGAATCACTTCATTCCTTCACACATTACACCAACCAGACAGTCCTGCTCCTGTTACCAGAGGAGGAGGAGGAGGAGGAGGAGGAGGAGGAGGAGGTCGTCACAGAGGGGCAGCTGGAGGACGAAGACGGAGCAGGAGGACTGAAGTCGATCCCCATCAGTTCCTCTGTGTACGACCAGCCTGACTTCCCTTTCCTGCCACAGAAAGGTCACAATGTTAGAGCTTCTCTGGAGCTTCTGCAGCTGGGACCAGTGGAACCAGTGGGACCAGGAGAACCAGTGGAACCAGCAGGACCAGTGGAACCAGCAGGACCAGTGGAACCAGAAGAACCCGTGGGACCAGGAGAACCAGTGGAACCAGGAGGACCCATGGAACCAGTGGAACCAGGAGGACCAGTGGAACCAGGAGGACCCATGGAACCAGTGGGACCAGGAGAACCAGTGGAACCAGCATGACCAGTGGAACCAGCAGGACCAGTGGAACCAGCGGAACCAGCAGGACCAGTGGGACCAGCAGGACCAGTGGAACCAGCGGAACCAGCAGGACCAGTGGAACCAGCAGGACCAGTGGAACCAGAAGGACCCGTGGGACCAGGAGGACCAGCGGAACCAGCAGAACCAGTGGAACCAGCAGGACTCTGACCTCTCAGCGGGCTCTGGCGCCTCGACAGCAGACCTGGTGTAAAGGGGCGTGTCCTTCTGGAAAACCTGCACCATCTCTGACACCAACAGCGAGAGGCTGGAGGCTCCCTGTCAGGGAGCACAAACACTCAGTGAGTGGAAGCTGTGGAGCAGCTGCAGCTGTGGGACCAGTGGGACCCCCTCCAGCTGCTCCAGCTGCTCCAGCTGCTCCAGCTGCTCCTCGTCTCAGACGTTCAGTCGCTCTTACATGAGTCCAGTTTCTCAGGCCGTCCAGATGAATGAGCCCAGCAGCATCCACACAAGAACAAGATGGGTTGATCACCATGGAGACAGACGGGCAGACGTAACAGCGGGGGTGGGACACCGGGTGTGTCTCATGGAGCCAGACGCACACTGGGATGTTATAGGAACTTCCTGTCAGAAGACGAAAGCATGAGCTAGACCGGGACAGCACCACGCTGGAGCAGACAGAACCAGAGGAGGCAAGCAGGAGGCACCTTCGTAGAGGACAGGAACGGTCCCTGCCAGGTAAACCAGACGCTTCTTCTCCTTGTTTGGAAAACCTGTCAGAAGGTCAACAGGTCACCTGCAGCTCAGGACCATCAGTGGTCTGCACACCTACAGGTAGACTGTCCAGAAGGTTCGAAAATCCTCCTAACCCAAAGAGCCTAAAGAGCCACAGTGGCTGGAGAACTCATGAAAACTGAGGACCTGAGAGGACCTGAGAGCTAAACAGCTGCTCTGTCAGGATCCAGAAGCCGAAGCAGCTTCAGCAAACTTACAGTAAAAATCCACAAAGAGGCGAAGGTCACAGAACTGAGAACGAACTCTCTGAAGGTCACTCAGAGTCTCTGCGGGATACCTGTAGTGACACTGCGGAGGAAGAGGGGAGGAGGAGAGGAAGAGAAAATGAACAAACAGTTTCAGCCAGGAAAGAGGGGCAGAAAGAGATGGAAGCAGGTTCCAGGAGGGTTAAACAAAGATGACGACAGAGGTGGAAAACGAGTAAACACGGGGGAACGACAGAAAGATGAGAGGAGAGACAGAACTGGTTAGCTTAAACTGTTTTTAGCATTTAGCTCCTCCAGCCGCATACCGAGTTACATAAAGTTGGGTTTGACACGTTTCATCTTGAAAGTTTTGCTTTTACCTCCCTTAAAGTCCGCAGCTCGACCTCCGGCTCGACCGGCAACATTTTCTCCCAAAACTCGACTCATAAAGTCTTTATCATCTACTTTAGCGCTAACAGGCTGCAGCCACAGGAAGTCTGACCGGACACACCCACGGCGGCTTTTCAAATTAAAAGCATGCCAGACGTCACAAGTTTGCTTTATGATTCGGAATGAACTGTGTGTTCTGATGTAATAAACAGAATAAACAGCGGTTCACTGAGTCATATCAGATTTATTCCTCTTAAGCTGGTCCAGCTGTCATCTTATAGGTTGTGTTGAGGACTAGTTTTCAGTCCCACTGAATTAACTAAACCTTTTCTCATCAGGGTGGCAGAGAGGAAGTGAAAACTGAGCTGGAGCCTTTTATTTATTCTGCTTTATTAAGTCAAACGGAGCTGTGACATCACATTTACACACTTGTCAACATACTTTATTGATACACCTCTTTATGATCCAGCTGGCAGACAGGAACGGTCCCGTCAGACGGGTGTGGCCCGCCACTCTTTGCCCTCCGTCAGAGCTCTGGGTTGATGGATGAACACGCTGTATCGGACTCCCTGATTGGCAGCCGCCCTGACGAAGCGGCTGTTTGCGGTCATGGTGACGGCTCTCAGCGAGTCTCCCGTGCCAAAGATCAGGAGCGATCGCTCGTTGACTTTGGCGGTGCGCGTGAGGTGCGTGGTTCGCTCCGACGGCTGGTCGTCCACAAGGCGGAGGCGAGCGAGCAGCTTCTGTGCACGTTCCTTCTCGCCCGGCCCCCCCAGGGTGTCCAGGATGAGCTGGAAGTCGTGGACTGCGGCGCGGCAGGCGAACAGCTCTTTGCCCTGCATGAAGGCGTCCAGCTGAGGCAGCACCTGCTGCTGGCGCTCCTGGGCGGCCTGCTCCGTCAGCACAGGCTCCCGGAAGCTGAAGTGGCAGCGGCCGTGACTCAGCGACGACACGTATGTGATGAGCGTGGTGATGTCCAGGTTGACGCGGGGACACTCCTCCACCTGCAGCTGAGCAGGGAAGGCCAGGCTGGCCACCACGGTGCCTCGGTCCACCCGCGTTAGCCCCACCTCCTCCTCCTCCGTCTCCTCCTCCTCCAGCTCCTCAGCTCCTCCCTCCTGCGCCGTCACGGTGTTGACAGCAACGATGTCTCCACGGACGGAGATGCCCATGTCCCTGAGTCGGTCAGCCATGGGGCTGGAGACGCCGTTGTAGAAGGCGAAGATGATGTGGGGGTGTCTGTGCTGGACCGGCTGCTGCTGGCTGGCCTGCAGGAAGTCCTCAGCCTGCCTGATGATGCTCTTGTCCCCGTACTGGCCCCGCCCCTGCCAGATGTTGTGCAGTGCCTCTGCCTTCCTGCCCACGGCCTTCACCCAGGTGTGGCCTCCGCTGGCCACCACATCCACCACCAAGCTCTGTCTGGCCCCATCAGCATCCTGGTAGTTGAAGACATGCAGCAGCGAGACCACGCCCTCCAGGCTCTCTGCGGACTCCACCACGGCGGTCAGGTGGGTCAGGTTGGTGCTGTGCAGGTGAGACTCTTTGACCTGCAGCTCTCCGGACTCCACCCGCCTCAGGAAGCGCAGCTCGGCTCGGACTTTCCCGCAGAGTTTCTGCTGGCCCTCGACGCCCTGAAAGAGCTGCTCGGCCCTCTGCAGCAGTGCCTGAGCAGAGCTGATCTGCTGCTGCAACTTGAGGTGCAGAGACATGACTTCTTCATTCTACCTGTGGAAGACAAAACAGGCCAAGACGGCTGGAGCGTCAGAAAATCACAACTAACACACAAAAACATGGAGACAAAACTGAGCGGGGCAAATGGCTGTGTCTTTTGAAACCTTTATTTTATCACGAAAGTCTTTCATTTAAAATCTGGGGAGGGAGACCTTGTCCAGAGGCACCGCGGGACAGCATGAGAGAGCAACAATTAAACCTCCGATTCAAAACCTCACAGAAGCATTGAGATTCAGTTTAAGGAAAGCTCCGCAATCCTCCGTTCACGAGTTTGCGCCATCCCGGGAAAACAGATGCTGAAGCTGGGAGGAGTTCTGTCGGTCCAGGACGGTCCTGCTCCAGGATAAAAACCACTGAGATGTCGACGGACACGAAGCCGGTTCGTGGTTTAGCTCCCGCCGTTCTAACTGCGTTAGCTGTTAGTTGGTGGAACTTTCTCAAGTCGTACGTCCGGTCACTTAAATGCAGGAAAATGTTAAAGAGACAAAGTAAACTTACGGCGACAGCGAGACGTGGTTTAAGAGTTGAGTTGGTCTCAGGTGTGAGCTAACACTTCCTGAGTCCGTCCGCTAAATGCGCTGACAGGAAGAAGAACCTTCCGGTCCGTCTTCTTATTCTGTCGTATCGCCACAGACGTAGAAGAAGAACGAGTGGCGGACTTCAGGCGTCAGTCCAGAAACTCGTCTCCAAAACTGTTCACAAGACACCTTCAGCTACAAACGTGGTTGATTACTACTGTTTGTACGCAATTTTTAAATTATAGGCTGTTTATCTTTGAAAAATCTTTCTAAAGCCCAGAAAATCTATTTACTTTCGCGTGACGTCAGCGCTCTGGACGAGTACGATCTCTGCGCGTCCCAGTGATGTCGCAGGAACGAGCATGCTTTGAGACGGGGGAGAAATGAATGAAAAACTGACTAAGTGGCACAAAGACAAGCGTTCTTTCATACAATTTAAGATAATTCAAAAGTTCTCAATATTCTTTGACGTTTTAATAAAGCTTCCTACAGAATGCTAACTTGTCCCTGTAACATCGTAATTAAATTAAAATTACATCCAACACAAATGTTTGTATTTTTGTGTACGATGTTAATGTTTGATACTATCACTTTTAAATATGTTACATTCATTGCTGGTTGCTGTTAGCATGTGTAAATGCATCCATGATAAAACAAAGATGTTTTTGTCCATAAACTTGCATTCTAGTTGAAGCTACTGCTCGTGGCTGCTTAACGCGGAAGTAAAGAAAACTTTATCGCCGTTTTCGCTGGGTGAGAAACACATGTTTTAAACTGGTTTGCGCTGGATGAGCTTTTTTTTTTGTTTGTTTTAATTGTTTGCTATCTTGGGGTCCTGCTACGCCATCGTCACTATATTGCGTCACGTCCGCTAGAAAACACAGGAAGACGTAGCGGTGAACAGGAGGCTTTTGGCATACTTTGGACCGATTAGTCACATTAGCCTACGGGGTAATGTCCGATGATATGACGCCTCTAAACTAAAAAGAGTAAGTCTTGCTTGTTCTTTATCCGCCGACTTTCTGGAGACGTTTGCGTTGCACCCGGAAGCTGAAAGCTGACGCTAACTGTCGCGAGCGTGTAGCTTGGCCGACTTCGTAGCCTGTTAGCTGTTAGCAGTTAGCTCAGGGTTGTTTACCAGCTCCTCCGGCAGGTTGTTGGCGTCATGCTCTGCTGACCTTCTGCAGGTGAGCAGGAGGTTCACCTGCGGCACTGTGCGATGGAAGCAATTCGGTTCTTACCAACAGAAAGTGTGTGGTTCTAAGAAGAATCCGTTAATATGGAGATGATGGAATCACAGGAAAAGCTTAAATCAAGTGTTGAAAAGTCTGATTCTGTTTAATATTAGTTCTGATCATTTAATATCAGGTAATCAAGCTGTAGTTTAAACACATTTTGTTGATTCCCTGTTCAGGGTGATTAACGCCTTCATAATGACCGGTAACACAGTAATACTCAAGATAATGAGTCTGTGTAGATTCTCACTCATCCAGGTCATGGTTATCCAAAGTAGATCTCTCTGTGTCAACTGGACTCAGAGAGATCTACTTTGGATCAAGATAATGAGCTTTATTTGTAGAGTACTTTTATTTATATATTAAATGCATGGATACAGTAAGAAAAAGTACAGAAATTCTGCTTCCCAATAAAAAAATGCCAGACATCCTTAAATTTAAAATACTAAAAACAGCCCAGAAGTGCAAACGATCAGGTTTGGATGCATTAATCTTAAAAGATCATAATTGTGGAGTGCTAAGCAGGTGTAGTGTACACAGCTAGTTAAATGCTAAAGTAAAACCATTTAAACCTCTTTTGAAAACCTCCCCGAAAGCTGCCTGCAGGGTGTTCCACGGTGTTATTTCCAGCTGCCACAGCTCCAGTTTTCTTCCTCCTGCTGCTGGAAACCTCCAGCCAACCTGCTGAAGAGGAGCCAGAGATGTAGATTATAGGAGCAGAACCTTTGGGTCAGCTGGAAATGTAACTGGGATCTGTCCCATCCTGACCAGTGTGGACCTGTCTTATAGCTTGGTGGTTTCTTGGCTGTAGATCCCTCTTTGCTCAGGTTCTTGTTCACGGCTTCAGATTCAAACCAAAAGGCTTTTGTTAGAAGCCCTTAACCACATCGCAGTAAAACACCAACCGTAATGTGAAACTGTGCTGTTTGTGTATTTAGGAGGTCTTTTCTGCTGTAAAAACCTTATTCCAAACTTCTTTTGTAAACGTATATTTTGATGTAGGACCTGACCTGTGTTGACATCAGCAGGGCTGCTGAAGGAGATGGCTCTGATCGAAGGCATCGGTGACGAGGTAACCCTGCTCTTTAGCGCTCTCCTTCTCATCCTGGTGCTGCTGCTGGCTTGGATCTCCACCCGGACCTCGGAACCCCCAGAGCACCTGTTTGCTTCAGCCCCAGCTCCCTCCTCCTCTGGCCAGCAGGAGGTGTCCTCCTCATTCTCTGACCCCTCCTCGTCGTTATCTTCTGGCTCTGTGAACGGCAGCCCGCTGACCGAAGCTGCACCCACAGATGCTTCTCGTCAGGAGGAGAAAGATGAAGGGGGAGGGACGGGACAAGCTGCAGGGGGAGAAGGGGTGAGGCACAGAGAAGGAGGAGGAGGAGGAGGACTTGGGGAGTCTTCTTCCTCCCAAAGGAACATGGTGGTCAGACTGAAGTTCCTCAATGACACAGAGAGAACAGCTCAGGTCAAACCACAGGACACCATTGGATACATCAAGAGGTAAAAGTTCGTCCAGGAGTGGGGTCTATCTCTGCCGCAGGAGACCGCTGCTCGTGCTCCCCTCTGACTCTGCTCCTCTTCTCTTGCAGGACCTACTTTGCGGGTCAGGAGCAGCAGGTCCGGCTCATCTATCAGGGCCAGCTCCTGCAGGACGATACTCGGACCCTGGCCTCTCTAAACCTGGCCCATAACTGTGTCCTGCACTGCCACATTTCCCAGCATGTCGAGCAGGGGGGCGTGGTGGGGGGGCGTCCTACGGACCAGGTCCAGGTGGCGCTGAACGTGGGAAGCATGATGGTGCCCCTGCTGGTCCTCATGCTATCGGTGCTGTGGTACTGTCAGATCCAGTATCGGCAGTTCTTCACGGCGCCAGCTACTGCTTCGCTGGTCGGAGTAACCATCTTCCTCAGCCTGGTGGCCTTCGGAGTCTACCGCCATTAGACCGCCTGCTCTTTCTCACCTGGCACCTGCAACTTGATGTGGACGCTGGGCTTTGTTTTTCTGTTGCCATGGAGATACTGGGTCTTGAAGAGGATGTATTTTTTTCTGTCAGTTTATCATCGTGCCTCTTATTTTCTGCTTTCTATCATAGCTACTGGTTTTGATGGGATGCGCCTGAAACCAGTTGTAGACTGTTGGCCAGACCTGACCTGTCTGTGAATGACCTGTTTCAGGATGAAAGGTTGTAATAAATCATTTATTTATCTTGTTGTGTTTGGTCAGTGATCACAAAAATTCATTTTTTTCATGTTCTTTCTCCACGGGATCTTCAAGTTGCTACACACTCCTTTAAGTCTGCTGAGAGAGCACATGCACACGTCTATACGTGCGTATCAAGTGGAGCGATGGCTGCATGATGGCAACAGCCTGAGCAGCTGAGGGGCCTTTTTACAGCCAAGGTTCTACAGTAAAACAGTAAAATCTCTCAGCTTAAGTTTAGAATTTGAGGTTTAAAGGAAAAGTGTGAATTTTTAAGATCAGTGTAAATCAGACTACAACTAAAAGTGAATACGTCATATATCGTATGAATATGTAAATATTGTGTGTTGTGTAATTGTTCAAATATGCAGAAAAGTGGTCTGTTTAGTGACATTTAAGAAAGATTTTCTCCGGCACTATTTTGAACAGTGTTCAATTTTTTTAGAACCTTGTCACGTGTTTTGGATCCAATTCCTGAAACTAATTTAAGTCTCGCGAGAACTCGCAACACTCGTTTTGACCTGTGATTGGATGTTAAGTCGTTTAAAGCGAGAATGACGCCATCCGTCTTTTCAAATTAGCAACGTAGTAGAAGTGCTACAGGCTGTAGAAGTTGAATGTTACACAGTAAAAGAAACCAGGAATCGTTTCGGTAAGTAACCGCAGCTAGCTTCACCAGCGAGTGATACTAAATTTACCTTCATGCCTTTTTGTGTCCTGATGGATCCTTTACGGTGAGTCAAAATAGCTTCAAATCTACGATTTGAAAGTGTCTATGTGGGAAATTATAGTTATGTGGCAGGATGAATTTGTTGTGTTTAATGCGCTAAATCCTTTATTAGTTTTAATTTTAGCAAACGATTTCCTCCCGCTTGTCCGTCACTTTTTAAGGTCCCCTAGAAACAGGAAATGGGTTCAGCCTTTGTGTCGCGTGCTTCGATGCGTTTACCGCATTGTCTACGAAGAGAAACGTCTGAAATAAATGATTGTTTTCCTCTGATACAGCCCAAGCATCGGTTTACAGAATACACAGAATTCCATTTAATCCGTGTAGTTTTTCAAACAGAATAATTTCTCTTGCGGAATTAATAAAGTATCCATCTTCTCGAGGCCTTGCTTGAGTCCACTGGACTCCTGAAGAAACCGAGAAGGTTTTCTTTTTTTTCCTTTTTTATGTATTTTAAAAATTATATTTTGGGCACTGAATATAGTTATGGAAATTAAATAGGTCACTCTTTTATTTACTGATGGCTGGGCCATTTTTTTTTTTTTTCTCTAACAATTTTATCAACGGCCGGGAAAATTAGGGTGCATTAAGAACTGATTCCTGTTGTATGTGCATTTAAAAGTTTTTTTTATTATATGTTTAGGTTATATCAGGAGCTAGACCTGATTTGGTCCAGCACGGTCACCTGGAAGGACTGTTGGAGGTGAGCGCTGCTGTCTACAACCAGATGAGCTAGTCCAGGTACTGGTTTAGTAGCTTGTTGTCTTACCTGGATGTGATGTAACAAAAGGCCGAATGAAGCTCCGCCCACAGCAGACTGTTCACAGTGGATGGGGCCGTGACAAAATCGGACTGAAGCGTGTTCTGATCCAGGTCTTCATGAGAAGCCTCTTGGAAGCTGGCTTGGACTGCCTCTTTAACGTTTAACCTGTTTTCGCCCTTAAACGGTTAACCTGTACTTTTTGGTTTGCAGATGAATGCAGGAAGTGTGTGTTAATGGTGTTGCCACACTCCTCCCTCTCTGACTGGCTCTGAGCAAATGATCTGTGCTGAAGATGAAGCTCAGATATTAGACCTTCATCTCTGCCCTGAGTGATGTCACAGGTAACCTTCGATGTCCTACAGGCACTGGAAATTAAGTTTGGGCTCGTCTGAAGTCATCATCTCACTCATCTCAAATTTTCTGTGTGAGAACTTGACCCCCCAGAATAGTGCTGTCAAATCAAAAGTATAGAACGATCAAAGGTGGAAAATTAGAATAGTTAAATAACGGCTCATCAAAAAGAGAAATGAAAGAATGAAAATTGTTTTTCTGCAATTGGGAAATTGCGGTGTTCCAGCAGCATAAAAGAAATAATATAAGACTTTTGAGAAAAATATGGCTAACCCTATATATTTACAAGTATATACCTTGCTGTACATGAATTGCATGACCATATTGGACATGAAATGCACTGATAACATTACTATTCTCCCTCAAAAAGAGATTGAATCTAAAGACTTCCCAGAAGAAAATTAGGATGAATAGGATTTTTATTTTTGTGGTGGCTTTTGTTGGCTCTCAACACATTACCTGCTGGGAGATGATGTGAACAAAAGGCCGAATTAAAGTGCTGCCAGCAGCCAGTGTGGGCTTGCTGGGGGCGCCATGATAAAACCGGACTGAAGCGTTCATCTGATCCCACGTCAGAAGCACCACACAAGCTTAAAGGACAGCCGGTGGATCCCTGAGTAGATCAACCAAAGAAACGTTGAAAGTATCAATCTTGGCATTATAAAGCATATTTGTACATATAATAGGAAGAGAAAAGTTGTTCCACTTTAACGTTTCCATAATGTTACATGTCTGAACAGCTTAAGTAATCTTATATTTATAACATTTTTTGTTCGAAAAATTAGTTTTTGGATGAAAACCAAGTTGGTGCTCAAATTTATGGACCAAAGACGACTTTAGTCTTTTTTTTTAATCAAATGTTAAGCTCATTTTATCTTATCCTTAGTTTTGTGTTTTTAAATTCTGTACATTTCGTCAAACTCTTTAAAAATGTTTGCATTATTCATCTCCAATAAGCGATTTAAAGCGTGTTTTTGTTTTAGTGTCGCAGCTTTTCACCGGAAGTTGCCAGCCGTTTGGCCCGCCCTACTCCATCTCTGATTGGCTTGTGCGAATTTCCGCATTTACGATTCGCCTGACGTACCCCAGATCAACCAATCAGAACCAGAGGACACCGGATTATGGCGCTTGCTGTTGGGGAACAAGTTGCCCCTTTTGACTGGTCTGGGTCTGAGCAGCCGGACCGGACCGGGACGTGTGGAGTGTTCCCACCGGCAGGATGGACACAGTCACGTCTTCAACGGTAATGTCCCGAGCCGTTTTATCCGCCTCAGGATGACACTTTCTGCTGCAGCTGTTAGCATAGGTAGCTAACAGCTAGCACCCACACGAGCGCAGAGCCCGGGCTGCAGGCGGACGGGTCCAAACATGTCGGAGTATTTTAACACCGAGTCCCGTTAGATCGGCCTCTACAGGTCGGGTCAGGCGAATGGCCGGAGCACCTTCGTGAGCTGCGTTATTGGTGTTGGGTCGTTTCTGTTGCGGACAGAATGAATGGGCTCAGTCTGCTGGAGGCCCTCGGTTCGGAAGCATTTGGATCAGTCGCCTCTCCGGACCTCTGGCCTCAAATTTCCGACTGTAGTACTTGACTTTAGCACAAAAGTACCGAGAAGTAAGATTAAATGAAAGAAGGTTCATCATATATGATTAAATCTGGGAGCAATAAATGAATTTTAAAATAATACTTCCTCCTCAAAGATGCGTTCTTGGCCTGGGTCTGTCGGGTGTCTGCCCTCTGGAGATGGTTTCATCAGTACTCCAGAGCACATTTGGTTCGTTCTAGCGAAAGGGTCCAGATTCTGCACACCTTCAGAACCGTTGCCTGTTTGGGAGGTCCAAGGTCATCTGAATTTGTTTGACCTTTTAGAATTCTTCCTTGTTTCCCCACTGAGGGGACGGGTTCGGCTGGCCCACAGTGGCGCCGCTGTTCAGGCTGGCCTTTAACTTTCATTGCACAGCTGATACATGATGATAAAAGCTGCTTATAGTTGTGGATATATTTACAATAACACTGTAAAACATGTCTGTTTTCCCTTAATCTTCATATGTGCCCTGTAAAGCTTGAGCTCACTTGGGCTCGTTAAATACGGACGTGAATAGAAGGGCCTAGTCCTCTGTGGGAGCCGGTTCTGCTGCTGCCACAGCACACAGGGCTGCTCTCAGACAAACATCAGCGTCCTCCTCAGCCCTCATGTCTCTGCTCTCTGTTCCAGGACACTGTTGAGGAGGTTCAGGTCAAAGTGGAACCAGAGGGAGAGGTGGAGATCGGGTCCTATCCTGTCCTCAAGCATGTCTCCATCAGACTGACTGACTGCAGTCTGTGGCTGGAAGGACGAGACTTCTTATCTCTAGGTGAGCTAACCCTCCACCATCAGGCCTTCCAGCCACCAAACCCCCGCTGTTTAAAAACAAAGGTCACGGTGCCGCACGAGCACTGCTTGATGGGACCGCTGGTCCTCGGCTTCTTCTGGCATGTTTAGATCTTTTTAATCATTGTCACTGCAGAAGGTTGAGCTTCATGTCTGATCTCTCGCCTACAGAGGACCATCCTCACGTCTGGTCCCACAGGCCCGTGCTCTGCTGCCCCACAAACGCAGGCAGAAAGATGGTCTACTGCTCCCAGTGTAACCGAGGTTTCTACAAGCAGGATCACCTGGAGGCCCACCAGAGAAGCCACCAGGGCCAGCAACCCAACCAGTGCTGGAAATGTGGCAAGTTGTACCCAACTCTGATGAGCCTCATCATCCACCAGCAGATCCATGACCGCCAGGACCAGTACCGCTGCTCTTATTGTGAAAAGACGTTTGCCCTGAAGAGGGACCTAAGGACGCATCACCGGGTGCATTCAGGGACCAAACCCTTCAAGTGCTGGTTCTGCGGGGATGGCTTTGCAGGCCAGGAGGAGCTGAACCATCATCTCCAAGCACACAAAGGGGAGAAATGCTACCACTGCAAACTCTGCAACAAAATGTTCATCTCCTACCAGGGCTTTAATTTCCACCGCAAGGCACACAAGGATCGGCAGCTGCACCCGTGTCCCACGTGCACTAAGAGCTTCAGCAACCCGCAGAGCCTGAAGCTGCACCAGGTGACCCACTCCAGCAGGAAGCCATTCACATGCAGCGTCTGTGGCAAGGCCTTCAAGCTGCTGAGCGGCCTGCGCTGCCACCAGAGGACCCACCAGGCCCTGAAGGAGTACGGCTGCAGCCAGTGTGGGAAGAGCTTCTCCAGCCTGCAGGGGCTCAAGCTGCACAATCGCACCCACACGGGGCTGAAGCCCTACCAGTGCTCTGAGTGTGGCAAGAGGTTCACCCAGTCGCCTCACCTCAGATCCCACATGGTGACTCACACAGGCGAGCGGCCGTACGTCTGCACCACCTGTGGGAAGAGGTTCACCCAGTCGTCCCACCTGAGGTCTCACATCACTCTGTTCCACGTGGGGGAAAAGCCCTTCAGCTGCCACGACTGTGGGAAGAGCTTCACCATCGCTCACTACCTGAAGATGCACCGGCTCAGCCACACCAAGGAGAAGCGCTACCAGTGCTCCTACTGCCACAAGGCCTTCTCCTACCACAACTCCTGGAGGGCCCACGAGCGCATTCACACGGGCGAGCGGCCGTTCAGCTGCCAGGACTGCGGCCAGAGCTTCATCACGTCCGGCTCGCTGCTGAGCCATCAGAGAGCCAAGCACACGGGGGAGAAGAGCCACTACTGCTTCACCTGTGGCGAGTTCTTCTTCACCAGCTCGCTGCTGCGGGTCCACCAGCTCGACCACACGGGCGAGCGGCCTCACGCCTGCAGCTGTGGCAAGACCTTTAAAACCAGAGGAGTGCTGCGCTACCACCTGAAGAGGTTCCCCGAGCACCAGCCCAGCCTGGCGCCCACCATGGAGCCCGAGGCTCAGGCCTGAGGGCGGCCAGCAGGGGGCGCTGCAGCAGAGGCGCAGCTGATTCTGCTGGTGGCTGTTGCCATGACCACCCTAGCACCAGGGTGCAACCATCACTGAGCGCCGTCTGCTGCTGTTTTAGACTCTGCTGTGGTTGGAAACTGGTTCTTTTACAGGTTCAGGTAAGGGTTTGTTTTCAAAGGAAGCGTAACGAAGCACTTTAACCCCAGAGATCACCAGAGATCCAGCTTTCCTCATGACGTCACATCAGAAACAGTCCAAAAGGAAGGAGCCCCGCCCTCTGGGAAAACGTGGAGGCTGTCTGACGCAACAAAACACAAACTTTATTTACATAGTTATAGATGTGCAAAAGGAAACCAGAGAGTGAACGTTTGTCTCACCAGACCATCATCAGCACCAGCGCATTCAGGTAGCCAATCAGAGCGATCCCAGCAGGAGGGAGGCAACAGGTGATTAGCAGCATCATGGAGGCCACTCGCAGGAAGCATGAGGGACAGTTCCTCACTGAGAGCAGCAGGGCGGCGTGTTTTCAGATAGAACATCCATCTCCTGTCTGTGTGGAGAAGCTTCTGCTCCATGTTGGCACCTCGGAGAACCTGCTGACTGACACAAAACGAAGGTCTACACAGGATGTGCGGCCTCCTTAAAATGTTGGCGCCCACGTGGACATGAAAGGCGGTTTGCGTCCAGCTGATGTGCTTGTGAAGCACCTGCTGCTGTGCTTACTGGACGTCTCCCTGCCGGTGAAGCCTCCACTAACCGACTGCACTGGTGCTGGTCGCTGGTGGATGGTCGCTCTTGTTTGCACACCTAGCTCTATGTGAATAAAGTTTTGTGTTTTTGCGTCAGACAGCCTCCATGTTTCCTGGGGTGCGGGCCTCCTTCCCTCTGGACTGTTTGCTTCTCCTGAGGGCCCTGCACCTCGACGTGTTTCTGCTTTTGACGTGTGACATCAGTAGTCTCATCTGACTGATCACTGCGCTTGGGGGAGGCTTAGGTTTCCATGGAGACGATAAATGCTCTTTGGCACATCAGAAGCATTTTACTGGAGCTGTTTGCTGCGAGTCAGGAGGCGTTCCACACTGACTGTAGGCTGAGGTGTGTGAAACGAGCGCGCGCGTCGGTGCTCTGGTGGTGGTTCTGGTACTGGTGGTGGCGAAATGTGGGACAAGTTTGTCAGGCTGGCCCAGCGACTGCTGCAGGAACTGGCGGACGCGTGTGGACGCTTGTCTGTCCAGGTGGACCAGAAGACCCACGTCTGCTGCTACAGGTGCTGAAGGCTCACGAGCCTGGACCCTGACCCCTAAGACCTGACCTGAACTGGTTCTGGCTCCGGATGGAATGGTGTGGAACCTCGGTGAAGAGGCCAGCAGGAAGAATAGTCCTTTACAGGTTCGACCAAGAGCTCTTCATATTACTGTCCTTCAGCCTCAAACAGAAAAGCTTTTGTTCTCTGTAAACAGATTCTCTGAGCTGCCATTTTCTTTTTACAGTTAAAGCTATGGATTAATGAGTGGTGCCTTCTGTCATGGATCTGATCAATAAATGTGATTCTATCATTCCTATATCCATCTGTTTGTTTGTCTGATCGGCACTTCCGCAGCTTTAATTTGAAGGCATCGCCCGGTCACGTGATTTCCGCTCTGTAAAGATGGCGGCGTCCTGCAGGTTCCGAGCTGTCCTCGGTCAGACTCTGAACCGGTTCCGATGTTACACAGACGGGAGGCGGTTCTGGGCCGCACGGTTCAGGTGAGTTAAGATGGAGACGGTAGAGAGTAAACCGGTGAGACAAAGTCAACTTTATTGTCAGATATGCTGCAAATACGGCATAAATCAAACGTCAGTCCTCGGACCCACGGTGCAGCAGGGAAGTAAAAGTACTATGACTAAGCTAAACTGCTCTAACCAAATAAATACTTTAAAAGCTACAGTTAATATACTATAAACAGCAAGAGGTATATAACAGTATATCCAGTGTGGACAGTAATGGTGTATAAACAGTATACATAGCGTAAATGAGCGGGGGTAGAAAAGTGATGTGTGCAGTCCTAAGCGGCGTGTGCGTGGGCAGAGTATCCTGACGGCCTGGTGGAAGGAAACCTTGAGCCTTTGAGCCTGCTGGTTTTGGCCCGGAGACTCTGCAGTCTTCTACCCGACGGCAGGAGACTGCAGAGGCTGTGGGATGGCTGGGTGGAGAAGGCGACATCTGCTGGACAGGTACAGCATTTCAAACTGCTCTGAGCAACACGCAGCTTTTAAAAATAACCAGAGGCAGGCGTGCATCCGCTCAGACAATTGTTATACTTTGATTCAAAGGTTAAAAATGTGCTCTTTTGGGCCTTAAACGTGTGGCTTTCAGCAGGATGGCTCCTTGGAAGCCTGGTCCTGCTCAAGGTTTCTTCCTGTTAAAGGGAGTTTTTCGTGCCACTGTGCTGACCTGGGGGTTCTGGCTCGGGGTTTCTGCCTCTGTAAAGCACCTAGAGGCCATTGTGAAAGGTGCTATAGAAATGAAACTGTACTGAATTGAATTGAATTGGTTGTCAGACGTCCGCCAGTGGGCGCTGTGGAGTGTTTGGAGAGGACGTGTTTGACCCGGGTCCCAGAGGCCCGACGCTGGACTGGACCCAGAGGACGAGGCTTCCTGTGGACGGCTGTCGGTACGGCTCTGCTTACTGCCAGTTCCCTTCAGCTGGAACATTTTCAGACTTTTTCACATGTTGTTCATTATCCTGGAAAGCGTTCTGGTGCTGCCTTGCTTCTTCCACGTCCTGGAGAGCTTGAACCTCTGAGGGCCCTGATGAGCGTTCATCAGGGCAAGCAGCAACACAAGATGTGAAAAAGTCTCAACCCTCAAGAATGAACTGTGGTCTATCCACGTCTGTCCTATGTCATCAGTAACCTGTGTGTGTGTGTGTGTGTGTGTGTGTGTGTGTGTGTGTGTGCGCGCGCGCGCGCGCGCAGCTTTCTCTCTCTTCAGTCGTTCTGATGATCTTCAAGCTGAAGCTCAGAAGAAACATGATGAGATGATCCTGCTGCTGAAAAAAGCTAAAGTACTGAAGACAGTCCTAAAGCAGTAATAACAGCAGTAATAACAGTCCTAAAGCAGTAATAACAGCAGTAATAACAGTCCTAAAGCAGTAATAACAGTAATAACAGTCCTAAAGCAGTAATAACAGCAGTAATAACAGTCCTAAAGCAGTAATAACAGCAGTAATAACAGTCTTAAAGCAGTAATAACAGTAATAACAGTCCTAAAGCAGTAATAACAGTCCTAAAGCAGTAATAACAGTAATAACAGTCCTAAAGCAGTAATAACAGTCTTAAAGCAGTAATAACAGTCCTAAAGCAGTAGTAACAGCAGTAGTAACGTGTACTCTGCTCTTCCAGCTCAGTATGCATCGGGGACAGCTGGACGAAGCATCTGGTTTCCTCCATCAGGCCGTCGTTCTGGCTCATCAGACCAACAACCAGCAGGGAATCATCTACACCTACAGCCTGGTAACGCTGACCTTTGACCTACAGCCTGGTGACACTGACCTTTGACCTACACTCTGGTAGCGCTGACCTTTGACCTACACTCTGGTAGCGCTGACCTTTGACCTACAGCCTGGTAACTCTGAGGTCAGTGTGGCGTCACCAGTTGACCCCACATGTCTGTGGGAGGAGCCAGAGAGACACCACGCTGACCTGGGAGAACAGGTCCCTCAGGGGATTCAAACTGACAACCTTCTTGCTGGGAGGCACCAGTTAACTGGTCACCAGCGTGTTCACAGGTTCTCTGATGAAGAACCTGGGGAGTTTAACCATCAACCCTCCCCTGATCTAAGTTTACTTCAGCAGCAGATTCAGACCTTCACTTTGAAGGTAAACGTTTACATTGAGATGACCTCTGACCTCTCACTCGCATTCCATAGATGGCAAATCTGGCCTACATTCAGGGTCAGCTGGACAACGTGAGTACACACCGATCACATGAACACACACACACACACACACGAGCAGGAAAAACTCTCTTTTCTGTCTTTACAGGCAGAAAAACTTTTTAAAGCAGCGATGAGCTTCATGCTTTCAGGAGGAACTCCAGAGGTGTGTGTGTGTGTGTGTGTGTGTTGTACATTTACATTTTGAGCACCAACAACAACAGTGACACAAAGTGCTGCACACAAGACAACAACCTAAGACGTAGAAAATAGTAAAAACAAACGACCCAATAAATAGGCCAGTTAGACCTGCTTTGAAGGGCCAGGGGGAGGAGCTCAGACCCAGGGGAGGAGCTAAGACTCAGAGGGAGGGGCTCAGACCCAGGGGAGGAGCTAAGACTCAGAGGGAGGGGCTCAGACCCAGGGGGAGGGGCTCAGTGGTGTGTTGTGAAAGTCCTCACAAAGCTAGAAGTTCAAACGTGTTTGTGTGAGAGGGAGAGCTTTCCTAATCAGCTGTTTCTCTCGGCTGACTTCCTGTCTCCAAGGACGACAACGCCGTCATAGAGATGTCACTGAAACTCGCCACCATCTACGCTGAACAGAACAGGTGAGATTGACCTGCTGACCTCTGGGAGCTCACTTCCTGCTCCACCGTCAACCGTGCACGTTTGTGTTTGAGGGCGGAGCTTGCAGAGCACGGTTTCAGGTTCTGCACCGAGTCTCTGGAGGCCAAACTGAGGAGACAGAAGGAAATACCAGCGGAGGAGCAGACAGGTGAGACCCGGAGCCACGCCCACCTGGACCTGGACCAGGACCAGGACCAGAGGTGTTGACGGTTGGTTCGTCTGGATTGTTGTCATGGTTTCTGTGTTCAGAGGAGCTGGAAGCTCTCAGGAAGGAAACCCGCCTCCTGCTGGGCCTCTGCCTGGACTCACGAGCTCGGTACCGAGCCTCAGCTCTGCGCCTGAACCAGGCCCAGCAGGACTACCAGGAGGCCCTGAACATCTGCCGCCAGGAGCAGGGAGAGGCCCACCCACAGGTAGACGTCCTGGAGCAGTCTAGGAGGTGAGCGTCTGCAGGAGCGCCTCACATCCTCACTCTGGTCTCTCCTGTAAGACCTTGGTGCTGATGAGCGACCTGGCCACCATCTTGGATCTGCAGGGTCACCATGGTGATGCTCTGTCGTTGATCCAGCAGGCCGTGGACCTGAGCCGGTCTGCGGGCCATCCGGACCAGCACGTGCTCCTGGGAAACCTGGCTGGGGTCCTGCTGCACACAGGTGAGTCCAGGCAGCAGGTGAGTCTGGAGGTCCTCATCAGCCTCCACCTTCTGTCCCGCAGGACGCCTTGATGATTCGGCTCGGGTCTACAAAGAGGCTTTGAGTCTGGCTCAGCAGTCCGGAGACCAGGAGGCTGTGGACCAGATCCTGGAGGGGCTGACGGAGGTGAAGAAGAGGAGGAACCAGGAGGAAGAAGAAACGGCTGCTGAGAACTGACTGGACCCGCCTTTCCTTTCAGAGATCCCGCCTCCAGGAGCTCCGCCCTCACCAAACACGCCCCTCCCCCCGTTTCCACGGGGTGGACCCTAACAGCTTCAAAGATCAGCGCCGTGTTGGGGCCTTCAGGCCATGCTGGACGTTTCATTCGTGTGTGTTTGTTCTCGCGGAGCTGACGCAGCTCAACTTCCTGCTGTCACCCGAACATGTCAGAATAAAAGCACCGATGTCAGTAAACGAGCAGAACCAGAAGCACACAACGACCTGCTGCAACATCAGAGCGTCCGCACACACACACACACACACACACACGGCTCCAGCTCATCTGTCTAACCGGCCTGTGGGTCGTCATGGCAACTGCGGCAGCGCTGAGGTCCCAGTGAGGGTGCTGGTGCTGGCCCGCCTCTTCAGCCTTCCTGCTCTTCTGGATCCACAGTCTCACCCGGAACTTCAGCCTCTAACGCCTTCAGCAGCGCCGCCACTCGCTGTCGCCATGGCGACCTCTGCCAGCTCCGGTGAAACCCAAGCAGGCGTGGACGCTGGAGGTCACCTGAGCCAAACATCTGCTGAATGTTTGATGAAGAGGCTCCAGAGATCTTCTGTGTCACCTGGCCAGGCAGAACACAGGTGAGCTTCCAGACGCTCGGAGGCTTCCAGTCAGGTAACGACTGTCGGCTTCTGAGGGGGGGGGGCTTCGTGGGACCTGGAGCAGGCCTTCAGGGGTTGCAGGCTCCTGAACGGGCTGATGTTTCTGACTGACAGGTGCTGGCGTGAGGATGTCTGAGAGCCGCCAGCGAACTCTGTCTGCATCTGGAGACTCTCTGTACCAGGTTCTGGCTCTGGAGAAGGGCTGTAGCCATGACGACATCAGGAAGTCCTACAGGTGACCGCCCCACTAGCTAGCTAGCTAAGCTAACGCTGGCAGCCAGAACTGTCTGTCCTCTCTCCCGCCCACCCCCACAGGAAGTTGGCGTTGCGCTACCACCCTGATAAGAACCCAGACAATCCGGAGGCAGCAGAGAAGTTCAAGGAGCTGAACAACGCTCATGCCGTCCTGTCCGACCTGAACAAGAGGAACCTCTACGACTCCTACGGCTCTCTGGGACTGTATGTGGCCCAGCAGTTTGGAGAGGACAACGTTAACGCCTACTTCATGCTGTCCACCTGGTGGGCCAAGGTGAGCGCCTGCTTTGAAGGGGGCTAGCCTCACTGCGCTGTAGTTCCACGTCCCTCCACCGGAGGGGGCCGGCTCTGGGGCTTGTGTTTGCTCCTGCGTGTTCTGACCGTCTGCTGCCTCCTCTCAGGCTGTGTTTGCTCTGTGTGGAATCCTGACCGGCTGTTACTGCTGCTGTTGCCTCTGCTGCTGCTGCAACTGTTGCTGCGGGAAACTCAGGCCGGCGTCCGGCGGGCAGGAGCCAGAGGCCCAGTTCTTCTGCGCTGACGAGGTGGAGGAGGAGCTGGGCAGCAGCCGTGACGACGGTGAGAAGGCGGGCGGCCTGTCTGTGCCGGCCTGTTCTGACGGCTGTTTGTCTGCAGAGGCTGAGACTGCGGTCAGTCAGCAACCTTCAAACGCCAACGAGAAAACTCAGCTGATCTCCGACGGAAAGCGCCGATACGCTGACTCCTACACATGAGGAGCGTGGGCCCCGCAGACACGGCACCACGCCCGGGACCGCGGTCATCCCTTTTCTGAAAAACAATAAATTTTCTAAAAGAAAGGGCTGTTTTGGGAGGGTTCTTCCGCTCCGGTTGCACTCGCTGAACGGCTGGACAGCGCCCTCGCTGCAGCCTCCCCCCAGCAGGGGGCGCTGCAGGCTCTGCTGTTTCCTCTGCTCTGTCTCTTTAAGCCCCCTCCCCCTCCACTGCTGTGTCAGCCTGTCAGGTCTCCACATGACCTCTGACATATAAGGGCATGTTGTCCCGGTAACAGCTGACGTCCCTGTCTAAAAACAGACGGAGAGTTTCCAGCGCGGCGTCCAGCTGCTGTCTCTTCTTCTTCTTTTCTGTGTTTGTCTGGATCGCTGGCGTGCTCCTCATGGAGAGTCTGGAGAAGCAGCTCGTCTGTCCCATCTGTCTGGAGATGTTCTCCAAGCCGGTGGTCATCCTGCCGTGTCAGCACAACCTCTGCCGCAAGTGTGCTAACGACATCTTCCAGGTGAGTCAGGCACAGGTGAGGCGCTGGCGTCTCCCAGGGCAGCGCCTCTTCAGTCCCCACGTCTGTGCCCCCACCGCAGGCTTCGAACCCCTACCTCTCCACCCGGAGCAGCTCCACAGTCACCTCTGGCGGCCGCTTCCGCTGTCCGTCCTGCCGACACGAGGTCATTCTGGACAGACATGGCGTGTACGGGCTGCAGCGCAACCTGCTGGTGGAGAACATCATTGACATGTACAAGCAGGGGAGCAGCAGGTAGCAGCAGGCTAGCTCAGCCAGCCTCCTCACGCTGTCAGACACCTAGCAGAGCATCTCCAAGCAGCTTCCAGCCGTTAGCCGTTAGCTGTTAGCTGCTAGCGCTGACACCGTTTCTGAATGTGAGTGTGTGTGTGTGTGTGTGTGTGTGTGTGTGTGTGTGAGATAGCAGCAGGCCAGAGGCTGAGGTGAAGCAGCAGCAGCCGATGTGTGAAGACCATGAAGAAGAGAGGATCAACATCTACTGTGTGAGCTGCAGCGCCCCCACCTGTTCCCTCTGTAAAGTGTTTGGAGCTCACAAAGACTGTGAAGTGGCTCCGCTGGAGAGTGTGTTCCAGTCCCAGAAGGTGAGTCCAGCAGCCAATCAGCACCAAGCGCTGCTCCCCAACAGAATCACCTGTGTGTGTGTGTGTGTGTGTGTGTGTGTGTGTGTGTGTGTGTAGGCAGAGTTGACTGACTGTGTCTCACTGTTGGTGGGGAACAATGAGAGAATTCAGGCCGTCATCAGTCAGCTGGAGGAAACCTGCCGAGCCGTCAACGTGAGTTAAAGCACATCGGGGTGGAGGTGGGGTGGGGGTGTCCACCATGAGGTCCAGGAGGATCCAGCAGGTTGTGCTTTCATGTGCTTCCAGGAGAACGGCTGCAGGCAGAAGTCAAAGGTCTGTGAGGCCTTCGACCGCCTGTTCGCCCTCCTGGAGGACAGGAAGTGTGACATGCTGGTGCAGATCAACGCTGAGCAGGAGGAGAAGCTGGACTACATCAGAGGTCTGAGGAGGAAACACAGCGAGCACCTGGAGAACTCTGCCAAGCTGCTGGAGACCGCCATCCAGACGCTGGACGAGTCTGAGATGGCGCTCTTCCTACAGGTGAAGCCCCACTCGCTGCTGAGGCCTTCAGGGAACGTGGGAAAACCTCCCCGCACTCATGAAACCGTCTTCAGTAACTGGTCAAAGGTCTGCTGATAATGGAGGATGTCTGAGGACGTCCTCAGAGATGGAGCTTCTTCTTCTTCTTCTTCTGTGATGAAACCCATCGACGGCTTCTGGAGCCAATCACTGATCGGTGTTTTCCTCATCGCAGGTCACCAAACCTCTGCTGCAGAAGTGAGTGAAGGCAGGTGACTTCCTGTTACCCTCTGCCTCCTGACAGGAAGTGCCAGTGTGCTCTGTCCCTCAGGCTGGTGGAGGGCGCAGACACGTCTCACCTGGATCAGGTCCAACATGGCTACGAGAAGATGGATCATTTCACAGCTGACGTAGAGCGTCAGAGGAGAGCGCTGATGAGCGTGGACTTCCTCAGACGTAAGGCCTCCAGCCAGCAGCCGCTAGCTTACGGGCTCCGGCCAAAAGCGCGAGCGTGTTAACGTAGCGTCCAGGTTTCTTCATTAGCACAGTGTTTCTAGCGCGGTTAGCAGCAAGTGTGCAGTTGTTGTGTATGCTAACAGGCTAACATTAGCTGCCACTGATACTCTTTTGTCTCATCAGTTGATGATGAGGATGAAGAGGAAGCAGCTGAGATAAGAGGGACAGCGACAGGAAGTCACTTTGAACAGCAGCAACAGGCAGGAGCCTCAGCCAATCAGCAGCCAGGCCTTCAGAGAGGCCCTGAAGATCCACCCACTCCTAAAAGCCCCTCAGCCCCATCTTCATCTCAACAAGCCACGCCCCCTGCCCCGCCCGCTCCAGCTGCCTCTGCCGCTCAGGTATGACGTCACATGTTCAGGTGCCGCCTCGCTGACGCTGTAGCTTTGACCTTCCTCAGTCTGACCAGCAGAGGGAGCCAGAGGACGCAGACGGACCCAAACACGTCTTCTCCTTCAGCTGGCTCAACCAGAAGTGACAGCAGACCAGTAAAACCAGCGTGACCATTCACAAAGGCCTGTTCTCGAAACTCTGTAAATGTTCAAACGGCCCCGGGAGCGAACGTCTGTGATCTGAGTTCATCGTCCTTTGTTTTCTCCAGTTAATAAAGTTTTTATGTGACACAAGCTGGTTTTTATTAGTCCTTCTGTGGTGGCTTCAGGGCTTCAGGAGCGCTTCAGGAGCCACCAGCTTCTCTGAGATTCCTCAGCTTTTATGGGCTGAACTAAAGTATAAATATGCAGGTAAAAGTTCTCGTTTAACGGGTGAATTTTTCATTTTCTTGGATCAGCTCGGAATTACGTTAAAGTGTCTCGATAAACTGACCGGTGATTATTATTTAGAGGTTATTTGGCCCAGAGGGGTGGCGGACGTGACGTGACGTCACGCCCCGGAAGTTCCTGCACAACAGACAGCGGGCGAAGATGGCGGGTCGCGAGCGCGTCGTCCACCTGCTGAGACAGCTGCAGCACGCGGCGTAAGTTTGGTTCCGACTTTTGCGGTTAAGACGCGAGCGAAAACCGGAAGTTTGACAGACTTCCTTCCTGTAACGCCAAGCCGACACGTAGAAATGTGCACGTGGTTACTGTCTGGGCTTTTCTGTTTCGTATTGATTCTGTTTCCGGTTTGTTGCCGCTGATGACGTCAGAGAGTTGAACTTCAGCTGGTGGGTGTTTGTGTTAACAGATGCAGATGTCCTGCACACTCCACCACCTTCCAGCAGGGTACACACACACACACACACACACACACACACACACACACACACACACACCTGTGTGACTAACACCCGGATGGTGTCGCAGGTGCTGGAGCGTCAACCTGCACCATCAGGACAACAGATTACGCCTTCGAGGTAAGAAGCTTCAGACTTTCCTGCTGCTCCGAGGACCTGCGGTAAAAAGGTGTGTGTGTGTGTGTGTGTGTGTGTGTGTGTCTCTCTCTCAGATGGCGAGCTCCAACATCAGATATGGAGGAGGAGTCAGCAGAGAAATCGGCATGGTAAACAGCTGGTGTGATCTTCCTCTCAGAACTCTGCTGGTTGTCCTGGTTCTCCTGAACTCTGCTGGTTGTCCTGGTTCTCCTGAACTCTGCTGGTTGTCCTGGTTCTCCTGAACTCTGCTGGTTGTCCTGGTTCTCCTGAACTCTCCTGGTTCTCCTGGTTCTTCTAAACTCTGCTGGTTCTCCTGAACTCTGCTGGTTGTCCTGGTTCTCCTGAACTCTCCTGGTTCTCCTGGTTCTCCTGCAGGACCTCCAGAACCTCCGAGCCCAGAACGTCTGCGTGATGACTGATCAGAAGCTGGCCCTCCTCCCCCCGGTGGCCGCCGTCCTCCAGTCTCTGGACCAGAACAGAGTCCAGTACAAAGTCTACGCTAACGTTCGGGTGGAGCCCACCGACGCCAGGTGACACACCTGACCTGTGGGAACCCTGCTCTGATTGGCTGCTGGCTGCACACATGACCCCCGGCGAGCCTTAATGCTGTGTCATATTTCCGTCTGCTAGCTTCAAAGACGCCATTGCGTTTGCTAAAAGCAACGCCTTTGACGTGTTTGTGGCGGTGGGCGGAGGCTCTGTGATTGACACCTGCAAAGCAGCCAATCTGTACTCGTGCCACCCTGACGCAGACTTCCTGGACTTTGTCAACGCTCCAATCGGAAAAGGGAAGCCGGTTACGGGAGCGCTGAAGCCCCTTATCGCAGGTGAGCGGCGTTGGCAGAGGGAGGAGGCGGAGCCACCGCAGACGGGAATCGGATCCTCTTCTTGTTGATCTTTCAGTTCCTACGACGGCCGGAACCGGGAGCGAGACCACCGGAGTCGCCATCTTTGACTTCGAGCCTCTGAAAGCAAAAACAGGTAAAGGTGAGTGCAGTGGGCGGAGCCTGGAGGGAAGGCTGAGTCTGAGCTGTGATTGGCCGGCAGGAATCGCCAGCAGAGCCCTCAGACCCACTCTGGGCGTGGTGGACCCTCTCCACACACTCAGCCTGCCCGAGAGCGTCGCCGCCAACAGCGGCCTGGACGTGCTCTGGTCAGTTTCCTGTCGGACCCTTTCAGAAGAAAAGTCCTGCCTTCCGGCCAAATCTGGTCTTTCCTCCGTTTCAGTCACGCTCTGGAGTCGTACACCGCCCTTCCCTACGAGCAGAGGAGCCCCTGCCCGCCCAACCCCCTCAGCCGCCCCGCCTACCAGGGCAGCAACCCCATCAGCGACGTGTGGTCGCGCCACGCCCTCTCACTGGTGGCCCAGCACCTGAAACGGTAACGCTTTGAAGGTGCAGCGTTGCAATCCAGAACCTCCTGACACCCGACTCGTTCCAGAGCCGTGCGCGACCCCGAGGACCTGGAGGCGCGCTCCAGCATGCACCTGGCTAGCGTGTTCGCCGGCATCGGCTTCGGGAACGCTGGCGTCCACCTGTGGTAGGAACGCCTTCTGCTGCTGCTCCGGCCTGAGGAAACCAAAAGCAAACCTGGACTTTCCTCCTTCTAGTCACGGAATGTCCTATCCCATCGCCGGCAACGTGAAGACTCACATGGCGAAGGGTTACGGTCTGGAGCACCCCCTGGTGGTGAGCGGTGGGACGGCTGGGAGGTCAAACCTGTGGCGCTGAGGAGCCTCCTCCTGGTCCTCCTCACCTGCTGCTTCTCTGTCCGTGTGTCCACAGCCACACGGTCTGTCCGTGGTCCTCACAGCTCCTGCTGTCTTTAACTTCACCGCCCCCATGTGTCCAGAGCGCCACCTGGAGGCTGCTGAGATCCTCGGTACTTCCTGTTGGTGTGCTAATGCTGACCAGAATGTGGCCGCTAGGGGGCAGCGCTGGTGCTGAGTCTCCGTGTTGCCTCCAGGTGCAGATGTTCGCCAGGTGAAGCGGGAGGATGCAGGCCCAGTCCTGGCGGACGCCCTTCGCCACTTCCTGTTTGACCTTCAGGTGGAGGATGGGCTGGGGGCCCTGGGGTACGGCAGAGACGACATCCCGGCTCTGGTGAGGGGGACCATCCCACAGGTGTGTTCAGGGTTAAGGTTAGTGGGGCTCCAGGACCTTTGACCTGCAGCCTCGGTTATGTTGCACCTATGAGTGAAGCACAACGGCTGTGCTAACAGGCTAAGCAACAACAACAACAACAACAACAACAACAGGGGCCGTCTACAGGAGATTAGAAACTCTCTCTCCACAGGAGCGAGTGACCAAACTGTCCCCAAGACCCCACACGGAGGAAGACCTGAGCCAGCTGTTTGAGGCCTCCATGAAGATCTACTGATCACACACACACTCACACACACATACACACACACACTCACACTCACATACACACACACACTCACACACACAATCACACACGCACACACACACACACACTCAATCACACACACGCACACACGCACACACACACACACACACTCACACTCACATACACACACACACGCACACACACACACTCACACACGCACACACACTCACACACACACACACACACACACACACTCACACGTACACACACTCACACACACTCACACACACACACACACTCACACGTACACACACTCACACACACACTCACACACACTCACACACACACACGCACTCACACGTACACACACTCACACACTCAATCACACACACGCACACACACACACACACGCACATACACACACACACACACTCACACGTACACACACACTCACACACACACACACACGCACACACACTCACACACACACACACACTCACACGTACACACACTCACACACACTCACACACACACACACTCACACGTACACACACTCACACACACACTCACACACACTCACACACACACTCACACACACACACGCACTCACACACACACACACACTCACACGTACACACACTCACACACTCAATCACACACACGCACACACTCACACACACAATCACACACGCACACACACACACACACTCAATCACACACACGCACACACACGCTCACACTCACACACACACACACACACACACTCACACACACTCACACACACACACACACTCACGCACACACACACTCACACACACACACACACACTCACACACACTCACACACACACACACACACACTCACACCTGGGCACGTTGCTCCCAGGCTGTGGAGGGTTCGAGTCCCCCCAGAGGTTGATTTAAAGCCTTTGACACAAACAGGATCAGTTCTAATTAAAGTCGCTGGTGTTTAGTGAACGTTGATCTTTTAAATCACATCAATTCTCCTCCAAATAAAACAGTTTACCTTTGCTGGCGTGCTCGTATTTGTGGACGCGCCTCGTGCACGTTTGCGTATCCATGGAGACGCACACCAGACCCACAAATGTGTTCCTGTCCCACAAGAGGGCAGCACTGAGCTGCGGACTAAAACCAGTGGGAGCTGGAGGGACTGGTCAGACTGGTACCCAGGGCAGAACTGGCAGCTACATCATCATCATCATCATCATCATCATCTGAGGTCTTCACAGGAAGTGATCAATCATCCAATCAGCGGATCAATAACTGTGGCTGCAGACCAGGAGCTGAGAAGCTGAAGAGCATGTGTGTTTCTACTTCCTGCTCCAGACTCAGATTCCTTCAAAATAAAACCCAAACCAGGACGCAGACGTCCAGGAATGTTGGGGAGGTTCCTGAGATGGTTTGATCCAAAATAAACGAGCATCTGCAGGATGACTGGATGGAACCAGGTCAGCAACCAGGTCAGGGCCAGATTAGCAGCAGCTCAGGGGCGGAGCTGGATCAGGACTGGATTGGGATTGGTAGCTGGTGCTGGCGGCACCAGGCAGCCGTCTCTCTGGGCCAAGGACCTGGACCTGACCCCGGAGACCTGGTCCAGGTTGTGTTTCAGGAAGAGGACCCTGGTGGTCTGGAAGAAACGGCTACTTCCCGGCTGCCTGTATGCAGCCTGCTGGTTCCACTGGTCCTGCTGGTTGTACTGGTCCTGCTGGTTCTAGGGGTCCTGCTGGTTGTACTGGTTCTACTGGTCCTGCTGGTTCTAGGGGTCCTGCTGGTTGTACTGGTCCTGCTGGTTCTACAGGTCCCGCTGGTTCTACTGGTTGTACTGGTTCTACTGGTCCTGCTGGTTGTACTGGTCCTGCTGGTTCTGCGGGTCCTGCTGGTTGTACTGGTTCTACTGGTCCTGCTGGTTGTACTGGTTCTACGGGTCCTGCTGGTTGTACTGGTCCTGCTGGTTCTAGGGGTCCTGCTGGTTGTACTGGTCCTGCTGGTTCTACGGGTCCTGCTGGTTCTGCTGGTTGTACTGGTTCTACTGGTCCTGCTGGTTCTACAGGTCCTGCTGGTTCTACTGGTCCTGCTGGTTCTGCGGGTCCTGCTGGTTGTGCTGGTTCTACTGGTCCTGCTGGTTGTACTGGTTCTACTGGTTCTGATGGTTGTACTGGTTCTGCTGGTTCTGCTGGGCTGTCTGAGATGTGCTCCTACTGGTAGTAACAGCAGTGGGACAACTGCTGATTGGCTCACTGTCCTGCAGGGAGGCGGTTTGTCCAAAGCCACGCCCACTCCACTGAGAAGTCAGGGTTAGGGTGAGATCTACCTGTGAGATCAGCTGCTGCCCCCTGTGGCTGCACAGGGTAACTGCACTAAACATCACGTGACAGTTGTCTGACATCAACACTGATGCCAAAGCACGTGAACGTCCTCTAGTGGCTGGTTGTGGTATAAAGTCCAACAAAAATCATGAAGGGGTTTTTATCATGAGCGACCTTGTTTCAGCTCCGCCTCCTGATCACATGACTCAGTCTTTCTGGACATCTGGCAGCTTTTCCTGTCGTTTCATTTGAACCGTGAACAACAGCGTGAAGGTTGTTGATGAGCTGATGAAGCAGCTCCTCCTCCTCCACTTCTCCTGGTCTTCACCTCCACCCTCCGCCTCCTGCAGCGCTCTCAGGACTCTGGGGCTCGAGGAGGACAAGGATCTTCACTGTTCTCCAGTCTCTCACACCCAGTCCTCAAGTCTGGGAGGAAGAGCTGTCCTCACCTCCCTCCCCCCTCCTGGAGAACACACCCTCAAGGTCAGTGACTGACAGGTCACGTCTCAGTAATGTCCAGCAGCCACAATCATCTTCTGTCCTCAGAGACACAAAAGTCAACAGGACCTTCTGGGAGCCCCAGAGACGTTCTGTCCCCGTCTCTGAGGGAACCTTCAAGGCTCTAAGCTCTCAGTGGTGCCAACAGGAGTGACGGTCTGGTTAACGAGGGTCCAGATCCTTGGGTCAGGGGTCATTCCAGCACTGGTTCTGGGAGCAGCCTTGTAACTGGTCCCAGAACCAGCGAGGAGCCACCACCCTCACTGGTCCCCAACTGGTCCCAGAACCAGTGAGGAGCCACCACCCTCACTGGTCCCCAACTGGTCCCAGAACCAGCGAGGAGCCACCACCCTCACTGGTCCCCAACTGGTCCCAGAACCAGCGAGGAGCCACCACCCTCACTGGTCCCAGAACCAGCGAGGAGCCACCACCCTCACTGGTCTCCAACCAACTCTCAGCTCAAATGAAGAAGCTGAACTTCAAGGTTTGTTCGGTCTTTATTGCACATCTGTAATGAAGGTTTCCAGGACCAGTTAAATACAGCGACACACACGTGTGTGTGAGAGTTCACGTAGAACAAAGTTACTGACAGATTACAGCTGCTGGTGAGATGTTCTCCAGATGTTCTTCACAATAAACCAATCAAAGAACAACCAAAGCATCCAACCAAAGCATCCAACCAAAGCATCCACACCGTTTCATTCACATAAAAGCAGCTGTTTGCAAAAGGTCACATTAAATCAAAGTAGTGTTAAGAACGTTGGCTAAAAGCTGGTTTTAAGAAGGGATGTTTCAGGATCACTGCTCAATAAATGAATAAAGCGTCGGTGTTGGAACCGACGGAGAGCGCAGCACCTGGAGCTTAAAAACACCTCAAATGTCCACACGCCCGCTTCCAGCCGGTACCGCCGGAAGGAAACCAAGAAAGATCTCATCCCCACGTCTGAGACAAACCATCTCCGTCCCTCCGTCCATCAGTGGACAGACGGGCGGACGGACGTCCCAGAGATCCTTCAAATCTTCATTCAGTTAAAATCACTGGTCAAAGGTCAGTGAAGACGCTTCCAGACAGACAAATAATTCATCAGAGAATAAAGAGGTGAGAGGCTGTTACCATGGTAACAGGTGCACTTACAGGTTAAACGTGAGTTTCATACAGTCAATTCCTATTGGTCAGATTATATCCATTTCTGTCCTTTTTCAAAGATTTTACCACAAAATCAAATCATTTTCGCTCACACGTCTTGTTTAGCTTCGATCATCACCTGACCTGACTCGCTGGCCCCGCCCACCGCTGGCCCCGCCCATCAGGGCTCCATGTAGCAGCGGGCCTGCTCCGTCATGCTCAGCTGATCTGCAGTCTGGCCCAGCATCAGCGCCCTCTGCTGGGCTCCCACAGACAGCGCCTGAGGACAGAGGACTGACCCGGCAGAGACCCGGCTGGACGTCCCCTCAGGCAGGAACCCAGCAGGACGGAGCGGCGCCGTGCTCCGGGGACCCCGACACCCACCAGCCTGGTTCTGCAGAGAGCTGGCCTCCCCGTGGTTCTGAGGCCTGGGCTCAGACGCGTTCCCGCCGGGCGCCGCAGAGCTGGGCTGACCGAGGTTCTGAGATGTGACGCTGGACCGCTGGGGATCAAAGCTTTCATCCTCCCACAGGTTCAGCAGCTTAGTCCAGGAACCCTGACACACACACACACACACACACACACACACACACACACACACACACACACACACACACACACACACAGGTGACGGTCAGGCTGGCAGCTCCTGTTGCTAGGCAGCTGAGTGTGTGTCACCTGATCCGTGCTGTCGACCATCAGGGCTGTGGGAGTCAGAGGAGCCGTCAGCAGGAAGTCTTTCACCTCCGTGGACGTCCTGCAAGAAACACACAAGCTTCCATGTCTGTGGCCTGACAGGACCTGTGGCCCCGCCCACATACTGGCTGCTGTCCTGCGGGTTCTGAGCCGGATTCTGACTGCTGACATCATGACTGTTGAAGAACTGCAGAAGACGGACAGACGGGTTAGAGGCAGACGAGCAGACAGCCAGCCCACGCTGCAGGTGGTGCAGCGCCTCTTCACCTCAGATGGGGAGCAGCTCAGGGGCCCCTCTGTGCTCCTGCTCCAGGGCCAGCTGAAGTTGGAGCAGGAGGCCCCGTCATCAGGGCTCAGCAGCGGTTCCTTCAGTCACAGCAGACAGTCAGGCCACGCCCCTTTCAAACAGGACAAGCTGAGCAAACACGGCGAAGGTCTTACATCATCCCGCTTGCACAGGTCGATAACCAGCAGGGGGTCGTCTGCAAAAGGGCTGGTCACGTGACCTGGGCTGTGGCTCCAGGACTCATTCTGACATCAACACAGACCAGGAAGAAACAGAAGAGGTTCAGTCATGATTTTAACTGAGCTAACCTGGACTAAGGCTGCTAATCTAACCTCTGCTAACCTGGACTAAGGCTGCTAATCTAACCTGGACTAAGGCTGCTAATCTAACCTGGACTAAGGCTGCTAATCTAACCTGGACTAAGGCTGCTAAACTAACCTGGACTAAGGCTGCTAATCTAACCTAAGCTAACCTGGACTAAGGCTGCTAATCTAACCTGGACTAAGGCTGCTAAACTAACCTGGACTAAGGCTGCTAATCTAACCTCTGCTAACCTGGACTAAGGCTGCTAATCTAACCTGGACTAAGGCTGCTAAACTAACCTGGACTAAGGCTGCTAATCTAACCTGGACTAAGGCTGCTAAACTAACCTGGACTAAGGCTGCTAAACTAACCTGGACTAAGGCTGCTAATCTAACCTCTGCTAACCTGGACTAAGGCTGCTAATCTAACCTGGACTAAGGCTGCTAATCTAACCTCTGCTAACCTAGACTAAGGCTGCTAATCTAACCTGGACTAAGGCTGCTAAACTAACCTGGACTAAGGCTGCTAATCTAACCTGGACTAAGGCTGCTAATCTAACCTGGACTAAGGCTGCTAAAATAACACACATACACACACACACACACACATCTTACCCTCGCAGGTCCCTTCAGGCTGTACAGACTGCTGGAACCTGGACAGGAAGCAGGGATGCAGACAGGACACACCTGGTGGGCGTGGCTACTGCAGGGGTTACAGGTGTATATGGAAACATTGGTGTCCTGTAAGGAGACACACAAACATGGGTCCTGGGGGGGGACAGTGGGCATGTGAGGGGGGGGACAATGCCAATATCCCAGGAGTGTGGAGGAGGAGCTGCAGGAGGAGGAGCTGCAGGAGGAGGAGCTGCAGGAGGAGGGCCAGCTGTTGCGGTGTAACACCTGTAGATGTCCCTTTTCATGCACTTTCCTCTTTAGGGTGGAATTCCAGTGGTTCTTGATGGCATTATCAGTCCTGAGGGCAGAAACAGTCAGTAAAAGACAGATACAGTCAGTAGCAGACAGCCAGAGCCAGGAGCAGCCAGACCTCCCAGGCAGGAGTTTGGAGATGTCAGCCCAGCGGTTTCCCAGCATCCTCTGGGCCTGGCAGATGATGAGGTCTTCCTCAGCTGTCCAGCTGCTCTTCCTCACGGTGGGGTTCAGATGGTTGTGCCATCGCTCACGGATCTGCTTCCCGTTCCGACTGTGCAGGTGGTTGGCGATGAGCGACCAGCGCTTGGTGCCAAACTTCTCCACCAGATCCTTAACCTGCAGAGGGAGCACTCCGCTTTGTTTCCCTTCTGGTTACAACCTCCAAATTCTCAACATCATGTAGGTAAGATCTGAGAAAGGTGGAGCCCAGGTGGAGCTGACACCAGCTCCACCTGGCTGGAGAGAACCACTGGCTCAGTGACGGAAAGAACTCCAGCTCCATTTATCTGGAATAAACATCTGAACATGATGCTCTCCACCAGAACAAGTCCAGTAAAACTGAAAAAAGCCTTGAAGGTTTGGCATTCCTCTTTTCCTCTGTGGAAAACAGATGTTTCTGAAGAGGAGGTGACTTGTCAAACGTCTTCTCTCCGTTTCTGCTTCTATCTTAGAGTCTTCTGCAGAGTTTGGGTCTAGCTGTACCTTCTGGTCTTCCTCTGCAGTCCAGGGACCTTTGACCAGCTCCTCACTGATGTCCTGCTGCCATCTGTGCTGGGTCTGACACACACACACACACACACGTTTACATGTGGCTGGTAGCAGAACCACAGCAGCCACGCTAGCACCAGTAACCAGCCTCTCTCAACTGGTACCTTGGATTTTGTCCTTTTCGGCTTCTGTGTCCGTCTGGACGTCCTTCCATCACAAGGTTCGTGTCTCAAACAGCTGTAACAACAACAAACCCGCTGAGCTCATCTGCTGTGACACACACCTGATTTTCCCATACGTCCGCTATAACAGTCAAATCACTCCAAAATAAACTTTATTATATATTTATTAATAAACTGTGAGATGTTGTCTGTCATGTTTTTATGTCTTTTATATTATTTATTTTTTATATGCAATTTTTGTGCTTTTTTGCTCAATTTGAGCCTTATTTATTCTGTCTTTTATCTATTGTCTACAGCACTTTGGTCAACTGTTGTTTTTAAAGTGTTCAACAAATAAAATTGGAATTTTTCAGTGTTGGTGTGTGTTCGTTTTAACATGCTGCCTCTGCTCTTACTAGGACCTGCCGCTTCTTCTGCCCATTGCTGCTGCTCACACACACACACACACACACACACACACACACACGAGAGAGACAGAGGAGGTTTGAAAACTGTTGATCAGGTCATCTTCAACAAGATACTGAATTGACTGCTACAAACACCCCAATTGTTTAAAAGTTAGCTTTGGCTATCTGTCTCATCAATAACTCAGACTTCTGCTGCAGAAAAGAGAAGCCCTTTAACTTCCGTTTAGGAACAAACCGTTTGCATCTTCGCTAGCTTAACTGACGCAGCTTTAGCCAAGCTAGCCGCCGTTAGCCGATAAACCCGCACCAGAAAGTATTTAAAACAGTATAATCTGTGACCGTAAAGACGCCTGTTTCCGTGTTGGCTACGTTACCGGTCGTATGAACGGGATTCTCTGGTATTAACCGCAGTTTCGGTGAAATTTGCGGATCTTGAAGGAGGACGAGGCGTCAGGTTACCGGGTCAAGCATAGCGCGTGCTGCCGTTGGAACAGGTTCCCCTCTGATTGGAGGAAGCCGCGATGACGTCACACACAGGTATTTGTTCTGTCTTTAAATTTGGGGAAATCACTTTCTCACCCACCCATTAAGTTATTAATAAAATAGATAATAAAAATTAATATCCTACAGCAGTGCACGGAACTCTAAATAACAACAACGCGCGCGTGTGCGCGCGAGAGGGGGCGGGAGAGAGCGAGAGATCGCAAAACTACATTTCCCATCTTTTGGAAGGGTGAGCCGTTCTCCCGCCCATTGTACTGATTACCCAGAATGCTCTCCGGCACGGACGAGTCGAGAAGAAGACTCGCCATGATACGACTCCTGGGTGGTTGATGTGACAAAAATCTTCCTACTTTAATTTGAATAAAGATTAAGAGGCTTATGTTTCTCCGAGGAAAGCCTGACAGAAGAATCTGCTCTGTTGATGAGAGCTAGCCAGCTAGCTCAGCAGCGGAAACTGTCGGTGAGTTTCAATTAGCGGGGGCAGCTTGTTGTCGCTGCACCGGGCCGTCGCAGTTTATCTCTGAGCATCAGAACGTAACAAAATGCCCATGAGAAGAAACTCTGACACGGTCAACGTTGATGCGTGAGTGTGTTTAATTCATTTAATGGATGTGGTGGTCAAAACTGCCTTTTTTGCAGGCTATACTGCTAGTAAACAGCTAGCTTGTTAGCAGTGTTAGTTGACCATGCTAAGGATGCTAACCGCACCAACTCTATAAAACGTCGTTGTTTAGGATCGGGATTGTCAGAAAATGATCAGGACATGTCTGAGGCAGTAGTTCCTCTGTGCGCTGGATCACTGACGGGGACTTGCGTTGGAAATGATTGGAAAATTCGCGGATCTCCGGTCAATGAAGCTGTGATGCTCCAGCGAACGTGTTTCTGTTGAAATGTGCTTTAGACAGAAACTTGGTGTCTTTAAATCCACTTTTCAGTAACGCGCAGGTGTTTTATTGTGCTCAATCTGCATGGCCAAGCCGAAATGATGGCTATTGTTTTAGATGAAAACGTTTAAAAATAAATCCCCTTTACTGAACCCTTTTCTCCCAACGACATTCTGATGCTGAAGAGAGAAAATTCTAAATCTGTTTTCTCACAACTGCAGATTGTCCCCTGTTTTACTACCCACTTTTCTCCCTTATCACTCTTTTGTCCACCACTTAGTACCTTTTTAAAAGAGTCGGAGGCTGAACTAGCTGCAGTGAAAATCAGGATTTTCTCACTTCATCAGATGTATCCATATCTGATCATGTGTAGTCATGGTAACAAGTATGTTGCCTTTGATTCCCATATTCCTGCAGTCACAAGGGTTTTACCGTCAGCAACACAGAATTTTCTCTCGTTCTGGAAGTGGTCTTTGGTGGGAAAAGTCACGTAAACAAGGTGTGTAATTTATTAGCAAGTTTAGGATTATTAATGTTTTTTTTTTTCACACAATACTGAAAAAGTGAGTGTATGCTACTGCCCCCAATCCCTGATGTCTAAAATGTGTCTATTCTAAAAATACTCATAATATTTGAGTGAATGTTTGGTTCCTTCAGTTTTCTTGTGCGTCATGTTTTGGATAATGACGGCTCAGGTTATCCTTGTTTGGTAGCCGTTTCTCTTTAATGTGCAAAGGTTGATAACAAAAGAATAATTGTTCAAATGCTCTTTGATATGTGAAGGTCCTCAGAGGAACCAAGTCCAGCTCGTATCCACATTCTTCTTCTGTAAACAGCCCAGTGCTGCTTGCTCTTATTGATGATTGATTCAGAGCTCCAGAATTGGCCCAGTCACAGATTTGACCCCTAACCCCAACCAGCTTGTTCAGATTCCCTCGTTAAACATTCCTGCTCTTCAGTTTGGGTTCACCCTCAGGAAACACTGAGCTTTCTGGCATCAACGCAGCTTTGTGTCGTTGAGTGTTTGATGTCATTTTTCTCCTTTTACCTACATACGTGCATACACACGTGCATGCGTAAACCTCAGCGATCCCCTCCTGCAGGTACAGCGGTAGCAACATGGCGACTGACATCGGCTCACCGCAGCGTTTCTTCCACATGCCGCGCTTCCAGCACCAGGCGCCGCGGCAGGTGTTCTACAAGAGGCCGGACTTCGCCCAGCAGCAGGCCATGCAGCAGCTCACCTTTGATGGCAAACGCATGAGGAAGGCCGTCAACCGCAAGACCATTGACTACAACCCTTCAGTCATCAAGCATTTAGGGGTAACCACGAGCGGCTGGTGGTCACAGTCACCGGGCCTCACCTGGGAGCAGTAAAGTAGAACCAAAGTGCTTGTTTCTGTGCATCCGCAGAACCGTTTGTGGCAGCGAGATCACCGAGACTTCAGAGCGATCCAGCCTGACGCAGGATGTTACAATGATGTGAGTGTGGGGGGAGGGGAGGGGAGCCGCTAGCTTAGCTGCAGTCAGACGTCTGAGCCCGTTAGCTGGATGTGCTGCAGCCAGGTCCTGGGGAGGTCCTGGGGAGGTCCTGAAGCTCCTCTTTGCTTTCAGCTGGTTCCTCCTCTGGGCATGTTGAACAACCCCATGAATGCTGTAACCACAAAGTTTGTCCGGACCTCCACCAACAAAGTCAAGTGTCCCGTGTTTGTGATCAGGGTAAGAGTCTGCACTGTGCGTGTGTGAGCGTGCGTGCGTTGCGGATGTCTGAGCTGTCAATCTGTTTCCTCCAGTGGACTCCTGAGGGCCGCCGCCTCGTCACCGGAGCCTCCAGTGGAGAGTTCACTCTGTGGAATGGACTGACCTTCAACTTTGAGACCATTCTCCAGGTACAGACACACACACCTGTCTGTCCCAGCTCTGACACAAGCAGAAATGGCCTCAGGTGGTCAGTGTTCTTCCTGGCGTTGTCATGGAGACCAGATAGAAGTCTCCTCAGCGATGAACTTGAGTGGGAACCGAGGCTGTGGGACTCGGTGAGGTGACGATGTCGTGTCCTCTGTCCTCCGCAGGCCCATGACAGTCCGGTCCGGGCCATGACCTGGTCTCATAATGACATGTGGATGCTGACGGCAGATCACGGTGGCTACGTCAAGTACTGGCAGTCCAACATGAACAACGTCAAGATGTTCCAGGCTCACAAGGAGGCCATTAGAGAAGCCAGGTTTCTACCTAATCTACCACTTTCTGTAGTTAAGCCCAGGCTGTGCTGCACCCTGTCAGCCTGCTGGGGGCGCTGCTTTGCCCTGTGCCTCATGTTGTGGTTGATTAATGACAGATGTAAGTGTGTGCTGTTGCAACACTGCAGTGATCTGTTGTTAATGTTCTTCCTTCTGGCTTACGAGCTGTTTACTGTAAATAAAGTCATCTCATTGGTGCTGTGGCCCAGCCTGGCCTGATGCTGTGGGTGGAGACTGGTAGAATAAAGCAATAAAGGCCCATCTTTACTCTGATCAATGCCTTTAAGGAGGAACCAATAAAGATAAACACAAAGTACAATAATATATAATAAAGACGAGTAGATGAAGGTCTGAGTTCTACATGTTTACAGTAAAAATACCTAAAACAGTCATAAGCACTACAGTTCCCAAGATGCCCCTGGATGCTCTGTTAGGGCACCGTGTTTGTGGAGCAGGAAGCTTTGGATGGTCTCTGCTCCCTTCAGAGGAGATCCAGAACCCAGTTTGATCCAGTAGCACAAACATTAGGCCGTGTTCAGCGAGTCAGGCTAAAGATGGCTGCCGCCACAGCGCTGAGACAGAGCCCAAACCCGTGTGGACCGTGGCTCGGACCCGAACGCTGACTGGGCAGCTCCACAGTTGACGCTAACGTGCGAGCCCCTCTGGCTTCCTGGGCTCAGTTTTAGGGTTAGTGCTGGTTGGGAAGGACGTGTCTGGTGCTGTCTCAGCAGAGGCGCTTTCTTCAAATGCCAGAAGCAGCTTTGGCGTGTAGGTGGACGCAGGTTGGGGGACTGGAACCCACAAGCTTGTGACTGGACACAGATCTGGGACAGCAGAAGTGGACTTTCTGCAGCTGTGCTTCCTTTAGTTGAGGACTGAATCGGAACAGTCCTCCTCAGTTCCAGCAGATATCGCTCCATGTCAAATATTTGAGGTTATTGCTCAGCAGATACAGGTGTCATGTGACCCAGCCGGGTGAGACAAAATGACCTTCGGGTGGAGGAACAGCAGGTCTTTCCTGATCCTCGTAGCTGGTGGAGGTTGTGTGTCTGGGATGAAGAGGTTGTCTGTTGTGACCAGAGTCTAAAATGTTGGACGTTTCTGTTTTTATTGTCCTCCTGTTCCACCGGTCTCGTCCAGCATGTTCACATGTGACCTCCACCATTTTCTGTCAGTGTCCGTTTCCTTAACCCCAGAACAGCTAATTACAGCACAGCCGACGAGCTTCATGGTGAGTCAGAGGGAAGATGGGTGGAGGAGCGAGAGGAAGCAGGGCTGGTCCTGTGAGACGCCACCTCCCGTCAGTCAGACACGTTTCCTCCTGCTGGACGCATGACCTGAAGACAGGAATTGATTTGGAGTTTCCTGAAACACTGACTGACTGACTAACTAACTGACTGATTGACTGACTGACTGACTGACTGACTGATCTGTTCTGTTCTGGGGGTTGCTCCGTTCCGCTCTGAGGTTATTCTCATAGTTGTCCAGCAGGTGGAGACATTCGTCCCTTTTTCATCCTGACTAGTTTAGGTGACTCAGGTGATTTTCAGATGTTCTTACCTGCAGTTTAACAATCTTCTTGGAAATCTGTAAAAGTACAGATTAACGTCTTGGGTACAAATGATTGTCTTTAAACTGAATATCATTATTTTCTTTTACACTCTGTCAATGTTGAGATATTTCACATTAATTAGAGGGAATGTATTTTTTCTTCCAACCAAATCTTCAGTCATGAAGAAATGAATTCCACGTCTAAGGGCATTTATGTGCATCAGGACTTGGCTGCTGTTTTCTTTATTTCTTGGGTTATCATGGTTGTTCACATGTTGCTTCTGTCTCCTGTAGTTTCTCTCCAACAGATAATAAGTTTGCGACCTGCTCAGATGATGGAACCGTGAGAATCTGGGACTTCCTCCGCTGCCACGAGGAAAGAATCCTGCGAGGTAATCCGTAAACGGCGACCAGTGCGCCCCTCACGCACACGTTTGTTCTGCTTTTGCTCCACAGATCTTTTAGAAGTGTAATCATGAACTCTCTTCTGTGTCGTTTTGATTGAAAACATAAACATAATCACAGCTTGTGGCTTTAAAACGCGCGCGCGTGTGTGTGTGTGTGTGTGTGTGTGTGTGTGTGTGTGTGTGTGTGTGTGTGTGTGTGTGTGTGTGTGTGTGTGCGTGCGTGCGTGCGTGCGTGTGTGTGTGCGTGTGTGTGCAGGTCACGGTGCTGATGTCAAGTGTGTGGACTGGCACCCCACCAAAGGTCTGGTGGTCTCGGGCAGCAAGGACAGCCAGCAGCCCATCAAGTTCTGGGACCCCAAGACTGGGCAGAGTCTGGCGACGCTGTGAGTTCAGAGACGGTCCAGAGCTGGACCTCCACCAGAACCCTGAGAGATCACAAGCAGAGCCCAGCCTTTGCCTGGATGGGTCCAGTTGCTCTGAACTGGTTCCTGAATGATGGGGTTCTCGAGCTTCTGCTCTGTAGATCCAGGACCTCCAGGACCTCCAGGACCTTGGTTCACATCCGCTCTCTCTGCTCCTCTCGCTCAGACACGCCCACAAGAACACGGTGATGGAGGTGAAGTGGAACCTGAATGGTAACTGGCTGCTGACGGCCTCACGTGACCACCTCTGCAAGCTGTTTGACATCCGGAACCTGAAGGAGGAGCTGCAGGTCTTCAGAGGACACAAGAAGGAGGCCACAGGTGAGCAGGAGCAGGAGCTCCTGTCCTGCACCTTCTGCTCCTCCTCCTGCCTGAACACCTGTTCTTCTGTCCACAGCTGTGGCCTGGCACCCTGTCCACGAAGGTCTGTTTGCTAGTGGAGGTTCTGATGGGTCCCTGCTCTTCTGGCACACTGGGTAACGGCTGGAGCTGGACTGGCTGCATGTGTTCTCTTACTGGTTTCCTTGGTGCCAGTGCTCACAGTTGTGTTTTGCAGGGTGGAGAAGGAGGTTGGAGGGATGGAAATGGCTCATGAAGGGATGATCTGGAGCTTAGCCTGGCACCCACTGGGTCACATCCTGTGCTCGGGCTCCAACGACCACACCAGGTTGGACACGTGATCGTAGGAAGCTGCAGAGGTGGTCAGGTTCTCCTCCAGTAGTCAGAGCAGAGCCACAGGAACCAGCCAGCAGCCTCGCTCGCTGCTGGCTGAGCTGGAAGCTTTCAGAGGGGCTAAACTGGGGCCACAAGCTGGTCCCTGAGAGGCCCTACCCCCAGGGCCGGGTCCAAACTGCTGCCTGCCCTTGGTGCCTCCTGCTCGGCTGGAGGCTAATTCATACTTTAGCCGATGATGTGAAAGAGTCAAAGAATCTGTGACCACGTGTGTGACCCAGCTCATACAGGACTTTCATCAACCGGCTGATGACCGTCATCTACCAGCTCATGACCAGTTGGTTGATGACCGTCATCTACCAGCTGATGACCGTCATCTGCCAGCTGATGGTGTCACACCTGTTAAACTCTCCAAGCTTCTGACGTCGTGACTCTTCTGTTTCAGTAAATTCTGGACGAGGAATCGTCCAGGTGATAAAATGAGGGACCGCTACAACCTGAATTTGCTGCCTGGGATGTCTGAAGACGGACTGGAGTATGGTGAGCAGGACAGGACACGCGTGGACACCTGTGGACAGGTGTGGACAGGCGTTCCTCAGAATGCTGAGGCAGGACTGTGTGTGTTCCAGATGATGTGGACCTCAACAGCGTGGCCTCCATCCCTGGGATGGGCATCCCCGAGCAGCTGAAGGCAGCCATGGAGCAGGAGCACAGCAGTAAGTCTCAGCTCTCCGCCAGCAACCTGAGGAACATCAGCTGGTGTCCAAGCACAAACACACACGGGGACAGTTCTAATCAGAAGATCTCAGCAGAACAGTGAGGAGATGAAGGCCTGGTTCTGCTGTGAAGAACAGGAGAACCATCCTTTAAAGGGTCAGAAGGTTCAGCTCTGAGAGAGGACAGCAGATGGTTAAAGCAGGATGGCGTCCAGCAGCATCAGATCTTCTGGCTCTTCTGAGATGCCTGCTGCAGCCATGGCTCACCTCTGTTTGTCTGCAGGTAAAGACATGCCTCCTGAGGTGGAGATGTCCATCCCAGGTCTGGACTGGGGTGTGGACGAGGTCATGGGAAAAGAAACCAAGAAAGTCCCGCAGAAGAAGGTCCCGTATGCTAAACCCATCCCAGCACAGTTCCAGCAGGTACCTGAGGACGGGCACGAGCTGCTCCCAAAGCTCTCCGCCAGCTTGCTTGCAGAATAATTCCAGGGATCTTGAACCTTCTTCGCAGGCCTGGGCGGAGAATAAAGTACCCATGATGCCACCTGGTGGAGATCTGGCCAAAGACAGGAAGGCGGAGCAGAAAGTGGACATGAAGAAGAGGACGCAGGCGGAGATTG
>CM027093.1:135896-150896 GCA_015343265.1 Pao palembangensis | reverse complement strand
CAGCAAGATAAGATGTCAGACAGAGAGAACTGGGCCAGAACTGGGCCAGAACTGGGTGGGGGGGGGTTAATCGGGCTGGCGTGCACAGTGGGGACGGGCGAGATTTCCTTTCTATTTAAAATATGTGTTTGAAATCAAACTAATGTCTTGTTTGTATTTTATTGCAGTGATGAAACAACACTGTGAGTGAGAATACTTCAGTGTCGTGTTTTTGGATGACTGTCAAACACCACGTGGGCCTGTAGCCAACCAGAGCCTGGATCTGCCCCCACCTGCCTCGTGGGCTGGTTGACCTCTGACCTCGGAGGACGTTGACCCCGCCGAGTGTTTTTAGGATGCTAGTTTATTTCTAATACTACTCCTTTACAGGCCGATGTGGCTGATGTTCAAGCTCTGCTGGCACAGAGGAAGGAGTTAAGGTGATGGGGTGGATGAGGACCCCAGTGGATGAGGATGGGGTCCTCATCCACCCCAGGACGGACCTGCAGTCCCTCTCATCTCACGCCGGTTGGTGAGCTTCAACACCTCCACCCGTTCTTTGCTCCAGGATGGCGCTTCTCCTTGGGTGTTGGCGTTAAATCCGACTCCATCGGCGTCGTCTGACAGCCGAACTGCTGTGCAGAGAAGCCGCACGAGCGCGGCCTCTCCTCTGACGGCATGAACGCTGAGCTAGGTTAACGCTAACACGTAGATGATAGGACTGTTAGTTAACCCATTACTACCAGGGTCTCATGGTCGTTACATGGTTACTAAAATGCTGCTCAAAAGCAGCTTGTGTGTTGACGCCAGACTGTCGCCATAGTAACGCCTTATAGCAGGCTAACAGAAGCTACCAAGGCTGGTTGTTGCTTCCACGCAGGCCCAGGTCCGATCCTGAAGCCTGAAGGTCCGTCCCACCGGCTGCCACTCATGCTTGTTGTCTCCTTGGAATATTTGGAGCTATTTTGTTTTGATACAGTTCAGGTCAGTGTATTTGGTGACTTATTATGATACAACTGCTTTGGTATTTTTTTTTTTTTTTTTTAATTTTTAAAGACATTTCTATGTTTATGACAGTCCTCACAACGATAGAAAAACAAGTGTGTGTGTGTTCGTGCGTGCGTGCGTGCGTGCGTGCGTGTGTTTAAGGTGACTTGAATCCAGTCTCCTGAATCCGCTCCAGGTTTTCTCTCCTCCTGAGCTTCTCCGGCCGCCATTTTAGGATCGTTGAGCTCCCAGAACAAAAGCTGGTCAGTTTCGGTCAGTTTTTTCTACACAAACACACTCAAACAAACAGAACTACACTTACAGCGGCTCTGTTTTAAGGGAGCTTAAGATTTTCTGCTTGATTCAAGGGCCAAAGAGCAGACATTCCATCAAAAGTCCGGCTGTACTACCCGCTCAGCTGGCGCCCTCTAGAGGCTACGTTGATGGTTGTCATTGAAGGAAGCGCTGCGAGCGCGTCAGCGTGCACGTGCTGTGGCCTGTGCTCCCAATTGAAATGCTAATAGTTGGGAACAGGTAACCTGCTGGTGCTCTGGCAGATGTTAATGCTTCCTGCCTGTTCTGGAGCAGCAGTCGCCTTTTCCAGGAGAACTGACATCACGTTGGGTCCTCCTCCTCCTCTTCTAAAGCCGTTTCAGTCTTTCCTTAGACCAGAGAAGCTTCTATTTTCATGACTCTGAGCTGTTTCCAATCATTTCTTGATCTATTTTCAATCTCTCACCCGTTTTTGTCGTGATGAGATCGTGGGTCTTCTTGTCCTGTTAATATGAATCTGTAGTTTAAAATATGACCTTTAAAGTTCAGCAGAGACTGAAAAACTGCTGTAATTCCTCAAGATTGTGACAAAATCATAAAACAACGTTGCAGATAAAGTTAGAGTTAACCCTACATCAGCCTGTAACAAGTCATGTGACCATAAATGACAGAACGGTCTCATACCTGGTGTGAAATGAGGCACAGATGTATCAACTTTTATTCTTATAAAATATAACTGAGAAAACAGATTTGTCTGTGGTCATAAAGCTTGTGTGTTACCAACTCCTGCTCCTCTAGCTAACGTCACGCATGTTTGAAGGAACACCAGAGCTCAGATGCTGATTTAATGTGGTATCGGACCATTGGGATGACCCCCGACCTCTGACCCCGACCCTAAATACCAAGCCTGTGAAACCTGTGTGGCGACTCAGACACACTTGAAAATGACCGTTAACGTCACGTGAACAAGGTTCTGAAGTGCAGACAGATCAGAACAGCAGAGCTGTCTCTGTCAGTTTGTGGCGAGACCACCAAGCGTTGTCATCCCGCTGGCGTGGTTTCCTAAGGCTACTTTACTACACTCCTCACATTTGTGTGAGGGTGATCTGATGGCTCAGTTTCCTCTGAAGTCCAGAGGCGAACCCTCAGCTGTCGAGGCCTCGGAGGGCCTCCTGTCTCAGCTTGCTCCTCCTAAGAGTTCCAGCTGCTCAGCCTGAAGCTGTGGAAGCTCCTGAAGGTGCAGATGTTTGACACAGTCCGAGGAGAGGAGGAATGAGGGAGGAGAGAGAGGAGTGTGACAGAAAGGGAGGGAGGGAGGAAAGTCAGGAGTGAACAGGAAAGGAGACAGGAGGAACCTGCCCCCCAGTGGCCACCCTCGGTAGGAGCGTCCTGGCGCAGATGCTAACCTCCCCACCGTCTATCGGACCCACATCTCTTCATTCGGACTCAAAGCTGCTCTGATCGGCTCAGCCACACGACACGGATCAGCTGCCTGGACCAACCGATCTCCATAAAACAATAACTCGTGTGTGGAGATCATGTTGGCGTGTGTGCTGGGGCTTGTGCAGCACGGCGAAGCCCTCGGCAGAGAACATGGCGCTAAGGCGACACCGATCCAGATCCATGAGCCAGGTCCGCACTTTCCCTCGCGCCAGCGCGGTCGGCCCCCCGTTGACTGACATCTTCGCTGGCCAATCAATTCTCGAGGGGCACCAAAGCCCACTTAACGGGCCAATGAGAAGCGGCCTCGAGCGCCTGAGCGCGTCATCAGAGCAGACCGTGGATGTGGGTCGTGGCTCCAGTCTATTTGTGTCCCCATCCCCCAACCCGAGCGAGCAATGGCGGCCGCGCTTGTGCCGCTTTGTCTTCCTCACGCTCGGCGTGTAAAAGTATTCAATCCCGGTAAGAACTCTGCTTGCCCTCGTGTTTCAGAATAACTCGAATACCACTTCACGAGCACTCTGGCTGTTCTTCCGCACTGTTTGATCCGCACGTGTGTCGTGTCGCACCTCTTCTGTCGTCGTACCAAAATGAAATGAGGCCACCGCAGCGCCCCGCACGCCCCGCGTGTTGCTTCACCGCAGCGCACTGATTTAAGGACGTGGTCGCTTTGGGTTCTTCAGCGCGGCAGCTGCGTTCATCAGAACTCCGAGGCGGAACCGTGGCTGCGGGAAAGGGGCGGGGCCAGCCAGGCCGAGCGGATGTGGCGGTTTGCACATTTAATGATTGATGTTATTCGAGCCTCAGAAATGGAGATGAAGGTCACAAACGCACAGAACCACCGACCACCGTGTCTGCACGCACGCACGCACGCACGCACGCACAAAGCCCTGGAGGTTTAGCGGACGGGATAGTGGGAGGGATCAGCTCTGGGACATCAATCAAACTGACCCGACGTCAGCACGAGGCCTGATTGGGTGCGTTCGTGGCTTCGGCGGTTCTGCTCGCACTTTGATTCGAGTCCGCGCTGTTTTGTCTCTTTAATGTGTCGTCGTCTCTTTTAATGGTTTATTTTCCGCGGACAGGAGGGGGCGGGGCCACAGCCTCAGAAATTCTATCTATTGTTCCACTTCAACGCGCAAAAAACACCTCTGTGGAGCCTCCAGCCAATCAGGGCCCGGCGCCCTCCTCTGGCCCCGCCCACAAGCCTATAATATTGGCTCGGCCGCAAACGTCCGCCGCCACTGGCACCATCTTAAAGGGAACCGACAGGCGGACCGGCTTCGTTTTTTCAACTTTCATTTCAGCCGTCCTTTATTTTCTTACGCTCGCGATGGCGGACACACAGGTCGACTCCGGCTCAGACATCTCGGCGAAGGTAAGTCCGACCCGGCCCCGCGGAGCCGGAGCCTCCGCAGACTCGCCGGTGACCCGGATTCTCCTGGAGGCTCCGCCGCCAGTCCGCGCGTCTTTGCGCTCTGGTACCGGATCGGGTCGCTGCGTGTGTTCGGAACAAGTCCGCCGAACCCTTTTTCAGAGGAGGTGTAGTTGCGGAGGGGTGGGTTTCCCCGTGAGGGGTTCCGGACCAGGCTGCGCGTTCGCTCATTGTCCGCGGGGAACAGTCCGCGCGGGTTCTTTGTTTATCCGACGGCTTGGTTCTCCTGCTGGAGTCACGCACGCCAGAGACCAGGTCCGGGGCCGAACACCTACACACGGCGCTCTCACGCGCGCCTTTGACTCTTCCTCGTACTTTGACGTGCGTGTTTCTAAAATTATTGCGCATTTCTTCGTGCGTTCCCGCTGCTCGTACGCGCGGTGGCCGGTGCCGGAGCGTTCTGGACCCGCGTACTGAGTCCGTGTAAATGGATGACTACGTGGGTTCGGTTGTGCCCGGTTCATGTGAGTACAGTGGGCGGCGCGCAACTCGCGCCGCGTCCCACAGCCACGGACGTGTCTCTGGGTGGTTGTTCCGGTACCAAACAGGTTTGTTTGTGTTGACTCGGGACGGGCCGGTGTTGCCGCTCGAGCGGAGCGGCTCTGCGCCGCGGGGGCGTCAGGGGAAAAGTTTTCAGTGCGCGTGTGTCGTCTCACATCCTGTTTCTGTGGTTGGAGCCCAGCGCCGAACCGGTCGGCTGGACGTTAATCTGCGTTCCGCGGGCTCCGCACCGGCGGCGCGGGAACATATGTTGCGGCGCTGTCGACGCTAATCCGCCGCCTGCTCGGTGCGGAGAGCGCGCAGCGGCTCGGTCGCCGACAGCTTAATGGCTTTTAACCAAGGCGATTATTGAACGCAGCGAATCACCGGGGGTGCGCGCGAGCACAGAGGGTGTTTCCGGTCTGAAGACTGGTACCTCGCGCTGTGTGACGGCGTCGTACCCGCGCGTTGCTGAACATCCGCTTTTTGTCGCCATCATGCGTTTTCTTCCTCTATTGTCCTTTACCGCCTACAATACGAGATCGAGGCGCGTGCATGTCCCCCTCCCCACCTCCTCATTTAAATGGAGAGGTGCATCTTGGGTATTGCGGTGTCTCTGCGGGTGTGTCTCGTGGCATATGGCGGGTGAAAGAGGCTACACAGACTACAATACCCAGAATGCCCCGGGGCCCCATCAAAGTATCAGATTACAGCCCATTTGGAGGGGGAGGGGAGGGGAGGGACTCCAGCAGCTGCTGCTGGCGCTGCTCAGGCTGCCTCTGATGGTGTTGGTGTCCTCCAGGACCTGAAGGAGAAGAAGCTCCTGGAGGAGAAGGAGAACGGAAAAGATGCTGCCACCAACGGAAAGGTAGTAGCGCCTCCTTCTGCTTCCACACCGCACACGTGGCCCCAACTCACCCACGCTGTTGCAGGAGAACGACGAGAACGGAGAACCCGACATTGGTGACGAGGAAGAGGAGGAACTGGACGAAGAGGAAGATGACGACGACGAAGACGACGGGGAGGGTAAGAGAGGGAGCAGGTGGACGTCCAGTCAGGTCCTGGTGGATAACCAGCTGTTTGTCTGCAGGCGAGGAGGAGGAGGAGGACGAAGATGATGATGTTGAAGGTGGAACAAAGCGAGCTGCCGAGGATGACGAAGATGACGAGGACGAGGTGAAGCTGCCGCCTTTGTGAGCGCCAGAGCCGCCCTGAAGGTGGCGTCGCTAACGTTGTGTTTGTCTCCATCAGGATGTGGAGACCAAGAAGCAGAAAACAGACGACGACGATTGATGCGTTTACGCCGACCAGCTTCCTGTTTCCTCACCTGTCTCACCTGGAGGGGGCGGGGCTGGAGGACTGAAAGGAAAACATCAAAAATTCAACATGGTCATTAGCAAGTAGACTTAAACACACACCCTGAGCTGCAAAATAAATGTAGTCGCAGCGTCGATGCAGAAATCAGCTTCTCAACACAAACGGAGGATCTGTTTGTATTTTTCTTTACATTTTCTATTTTTGTACATATTGTTCGGAGCATTAGCGTCTCTCCGTCTGACCGAATCGGTGCTTCTGTCGAGATTTGACCTGGTTGACCATGTTTCTGAACAGATTTTAGGGAAAAGTTGTACAAACGGTGAAAACATTCCAGTAAATTTAATGTATGTACTTTAGCTGTACCATAACTGTTGGGGGTTGGGCCCGAGCTCCTGCTGGCTCCTCCCGCCTTTTCTTTTAAGACGGCCTGTTTGATGTATGTGCAAAGTTTGTTGTTTGACAATAAACCGGACTTTTATTTTGCGTTGTACCTTTTGGTTACTTCCTATGTGACGTGCGTTGACATTGAACAGGGTGCATGAACGTGCACGCTCTGGTTGTCTGGGACAGGTTTGATCTGATGTACACACGTTTAACACCAAGGAATTTTTAAATGTTCCAGTTGATCAGGAGACAGAAGCCTGGACGGGTTGTGGAGGACAGGATGTGTTCAGTCATGTCTGTGTGTGTGTGTGTGTGTGTGTGTGTGTGTGTGTGTCAGACATGTTGAGGCAGGAGCATCATGTTTACACAGACGCCACTTTTCTGTACTACGACCAGAAGGTCGCCGTTTGGACCCAGTGGATTCATCAGCTGGGCCAGACCCACCTTTAATCTGGGTTGATGGCCTTGGACCTTGGTTCCAGGCTGGTGCTGGTGTTGCACTTTGGTACCAGATGCACATTTGTCCACTTTCAGGGAATCAATGTCAGAAAATCTTTCTCCATAAATTTGATAGTCACTGAGAGGTTTAGATCAGCTCACTGGCTCTGAAAAGAGAAAATCCACACAAGTGCGTGTTCAGACAAAATATATTTATTTGGGAATTTTGGAAAATTCCATCTTTAAGGTAGTAGCAGTTCCGACCAGCAGGTGGGGCTGTTGCCATTCATCGCTGTAGTAACATTTTCGACCAGCAGGTGGGGCTGTTGTTCTTCACGGTAGTAGCAGTTCCGACCAGCAGATGGGGCTGTTCGTCACTGTAGCAATTCCGACCAGCAGATGGGGCTGTTCGTCACTGTAGCAGTTCCGACCGGCAGATGGGGCTGTTGCTGTTAAGGAGCAGAAGGTGGACGCGCTTGAGTGAGAGCTGGAGGAGCTCGGAGGTTCTGGAGGTAGACATGCCAGACATTCCGAGTGGAAACACTGGCTGGCACTGCTCTAAGCTCTTTTAGCAGTGTGAAATCAACCTTCTGGGTCTATCAGAGACGCCCAAATGAGTTTCCTCTGCAGGGCGTCTTCACTGACACCAGGATGAAGCCCCCAAGAGTCAACGATGACCGCAGCAGCGGCAGCAGGTCAGAGGCTGAGCCGGAGCTTCAGCAGCTGCTTGCTGAACATGTGCACCAAAGATTTATGATCCATCCAAAGCTGCTGTCTGATACAGTAATCTGATTACATGTCATGTCAGCCCTCATCTCAGTGTGGTTAACATGCTCATAATTAATCTTCGCACGCACGCACGCGCACGCTTGTAGCAGCAGTTCGGGTCTGTGTAAATGTGATGTTCATGTTTCTGGAGTAAACAGGAGAAGCCACGCTGACCTCAGGAGCAGGAGGACATCTAGGAGCTCCAGGGAGGTGACAGCCTCCTGCCGCTCCTCCAGAACTCCGGCTCTCTTCAGGCTACATGACATAAAAACATCATCTCCGTCAGCAGCGATGACGTCACAATCATGACTAACTGACGGTGATTTTACAGTTCCTGTTTTTGATCCGGTGATGTCATCCTCAGGTGAGGAAAAGCAACAGATGTTTTCATGTGGACGGAGGAGCAGCAGGAGGTGCTGTGAGTTCCTGCTCAACCTTCTGGAAGAAGAAGAAAGCTCTCATTCATCTCGGCAGAGGAAACACACGCTCTGTTTCTTATTTATTATCATTATTACACACAATAAACGTGGCGTTTATATGAACGTTCAACGAACACACGCACACGCGTCCATGAGCGGAGCTGACAGGGTGAGTTGGCAGCTCCAGACAGGAGCTCTGGTCTTTCTGGAGGCTCCAGCGGTCAATAATCCGCGTCTGGCGTGACCAGAGTTCAATCACAGCGAGCGTTTTTATAAGAAAACAAATGTCGGAAGATCTGACGTCACCACGGAGACGGACGCTCCTGTCCTCGTGAGGAGGAACTTTGGTTCCGGCTGCCGAGAGAAGAACCTGAAGCTGCTGCACGCAAGATCAAAGGACTTCTCCTCCAAGTCACGTGGACTTAGCTCGTGCGTCGCCATTTTGAAGTAAAGTTTGGAATTTGGAGGAGGAAGAGCGGAGGGGAGGGCTTTGACACGCACACATCCCGCAGGAGCTGCGGAGTCAGGAACAGCTCCCAAACTACACTTTCACTCTGCTTCGGCGGCGGAAAACCCGCCTCATTTCAGAGTCCAGCTCCAGGACGGTCCAGGACGCCGGTTCTGGGTGGCGGAGCTCAACTGGTACCGGCTTGTGTGGGACTGGGAGCAGCCCGCTGGCGCCGGGCATGGAGCCTCTTTGAACGCGCTGGGTCGTGAAAGATCGTCAGTCCTCGGCGGTTCTCGGGTTCTGGCCACCGTGAGTTAAAGCGGGACCGGTTCCCACCGCAGACCGGGGCTGTTGCCGGACCTTCCGGTCCCAGACGCGCACTTAAGGGCTCGAAGAAACTTGTGTCAGCGTCCCGCTTTTCTTCCCAGCGACTTGGAGCAGAGTCAGCGGGCTGGAAGCGGAGGACGGGTCGGTGGAAAACAAGCAGCGGCAGCGGTGCATGAGGCGGGCACACAAGGAGCTCCACACCGAGCCAGACCGGACCGGACCATGCCAGTCAGGAAGAAAGGTAAGCCGCTCTCACTTGGCGCAGTTTGTCTCTTAGCAGCTAACGGCTAGCGCTGCTAATAACAACCGGAAAACACAGAAAAGACGCTGAACTCGGCGCAAACACAACACAGCACACACGGACCCGCCTGGCCCCGGAGAGCCGAGCTCGGCCGGACTTTAGGAAAAGCTAACCCCTTAGCCGGTGCTGCTAACTAAGTTTTATGCGGAGCACCTTGTCTGGAGGAGGAGGAACATTCACACATGAAGAAGAGTTCAGCCAAAGATGAGTCCATGTTCGGACACGTCCACAAGACAACACTTGAGTAGGACCAGCTCAGACACCAGTCCGTCCCACCTCCGTTAGGGACAAAAACTAGTCCCACCCCCATTAAGGACAAAAACTAGTCCCACCCCCGTTAAGGACAAAAACTAGTCCCACCCCCGTTAAGGACAAAAACGTCCCACCCCCGTTAGGGACAAAAACTAGTCCCACCCCCGTTAGGGACAAAAGGTAGTTTCTTTGTAGAAACAGCTGTATTATCCATACATGAATAGATTGTAATGCAAGTGTGTTATTACCCAGACCAACAGCAGCTTTAATCCAGAGTTAATTCTTCATGAGGACAGTGAAGTAATAACGTTTCCAAACCAGTTAACTGACGTCCAGACACAAGCTAACGCGCCAACATCGTGGAAGTGGTGCGTTTAAGCTGATCCAGCCGTGACGGCTGGCGCTGGCTTTGAGCTTCCATGACAGCAGAGGTAGCAGTCTAACAGGACACAGCAGCCTCCCCATGGAGAGCCTCTAAACGGCCACGTTTCCACCCTTGACCTGTCCCTGAGCAGCCTTGAAGGTCTTCAGATCAGAGCAGGGACAGATAAATGATGGATTTCAGCATCTTCATTCACAGCTGCTTTCATTTTCTTCATTGTTGCTGTTTTACTTCTTGTTCTGCACTTTTAGAAGATTTAGACTTGAAGTCTGTGGACCCGTCAGGAGAGTAAGAGCGCCCCCTTCTGGCAGAGCAGAGAGTGCCTCTGTTTGCGTTTGTGCTGCTAGCAGATGGAGTTCTTTAACTCAGACCGTCGGTTTGAGCAGCTTCCAGGCTGACTTGTGAGTTTCTCTGACGAGTGGATCCTTGATGAGCGCCATGAAGAGAGAAGCCATCAGATCACTGTAGCATCTGGAGGCTCCTGGACCGTTCCTGACTGAAGAACTCCACGTCTCTGCAGCTCTCAGGTCTCCACCCTGGCGGCCGTCTCTCCATTTCTCATCTGAGCTGCTCAGATCTTCGGGCTCAGCCTTACTGGCTGTTCCACAGCTGGAAAGAGGCTGAAGCAGCAGTCGGTCAGAGCTGGGTCTCTGGAAGCTCTGCTCTTTGCGTCCACGTTGCGACTCCTGAGCTTTTGTTCTGGAGCTTCTGAGCTGATCTTCATCAGGGAGGTCTGCTGGCTGGTCCTGATGTCAAGCTCTTTTCTGTGTGAAGCAACCTTCTGGCGCTCCTGTCCTTCAGACCAAAGCAGGACTTCTGATCAGGCATCTGCTTCCAGGCCTGAATGGGAAGCAGACTTGTTGATTCCTCTGGACGGTGGTGAAAGTCTGCTGTGTCCAGCTCCGTCTGTCTTCTCCGTCATTGCTGCTTCTGTCCCTCCTAGATGCCCAGCGAGCTCTGTTCCTGCTGGAGGGCTACCAGACCAAGCTCCATCGTACGGAGGACCAGCAGCTGAGACACTCCATCCAAAGGGTCATCAACATCTTCCAGAGTAACCTGTTCCAGGCTCTCATAGGTGAGATCCTCCCTGTCCAGGGGGTCCAGCTGGTCCTGCTGACCAGTCCTGGGCTCAGGTGGGCCTAGCTGGAGCTATGGGCTGGTCCAGACCTTCAGCCTGATCCATGTCTCTGCAGATATCCAGGAGTTCTACGAGGTCACCCTTCTGGACAACCAGAGACGGGCAGAAACGTCCAAGGTGTCCGACAGCCCAGCTCCCATCACCCTGTGGGACCTGTCCAGCCTCCAGAGTCCTCCGAGCTCAGACGGCCCAGCCAGCTTCAGCACCAGCACGCAGGTGAGCCCAGCAGCCCAGCACACACCAGCTGCCTGGGTCAACACACACCTTTCAGACCAGAGCTTGGGTTGTCGTGGTTACTGCTCTGGTTCCACTGTGTGTGTTTGTGTGTGTGTCTGTGTGTGTGTGTGGCCTCTGAACAGACTGGCGCAGCTTCAATCTACTCGTCGTCGTTGTCTTTCTAGTGTTGTGATGTTTCAACCTTTATCAGCTGTCAACAGTGTTTCCATGGAAACAGTGACAGCTGCTGGTTTAACATCTCCACCAGCCTGGAGTTGACCTGCTGGATCTTTCACGATTTGCTGAACATGCTTGTAAACGTGTGCGTGGCTCTGCGTGTGCTAGGCTAACTGGAGCCGGCCTGGGGCCCGTGGTCAGCAGGGCTCAGGTGGAGCACTGGTTCCCAGTAGCACCAGCTCTCTTTCACTCAGACAGGTGCAGTTTTTTCATTGATGTCCTCTCTTCCTCGTTTGCTCCCCTCTTCTTTCCTCTTATTTCTGTCTCCTTTTCTCGACCTTCTCCCGAGCTCTTCTCCTCCTCCCTGCACCATCTCTGGCTGTTGTCTTCTCTCTGTCGTTTTTGTTCCTTGAACACATGTTCGTCCCTCGTAGGACTCGGCTCTCCTCAGAGAAACCCTCCACGCGTTGCTGAAGCGGGACAGCCACGTAAGTACCGCTGTGGTCCGTCTCGGGTAGCGGTGCTGCTGCATGGGCCATCCTGTGCTTTGAGGGTCTGGGCTCAGATGAGGACATGAAGGTGTCCCTGTGGTTCCGTCTGGGTGGAGGTGGACAGGAAGTGTTGGATCCAGCAGGGCTCCTGGTGGTGGTTGGTCCAGTCTGTCTCATGTTGAGGTCTGGACATAGAGACACACTCATGTCCAGCGGACGTCTGCGGAGGCAGGAAGTTCACCTCCAGTCCTCCTTCCTTGGCTGTTCTGGGGAGGCGTTCTCCCTCCTCTCACAGCTGTTCGCTCACCAGGAAGGTGTGTTGTTCATTCGGACTGCTCTCCTTTGGTGTCGCGCTCCCGCGTTGCTTTTTCCCACGGTTCCTTCCAGAGGACAGAGACTTTCTTTACTTTGTCCAGCAGGGGGAGCCCCTCTGCTCCCGAGTTGACCTGGTGGGTTAGCCAGTCACACGTTAACAAGGCTAGCCTATCTGCTAAGTTAGGACAGTTGCAGGCAGCAGGACAGAAAGTGCTAATAGAAGTGAAGATAAAAGTGAGAAGTGAAGATCAGGCTCTGAAACTGGTTAGAATGGTGACGTCACCAAACTGTGTCCTCCTCCAGACTCCTTTAAACAAACAGTACAAGCCAATGCTGTTGGTACCCTCTGAGGACACGCCCCCTTTTCACTGGAGGAGGTCATGTGACCAGGGTTCCTCAGCTCTCAGAGAGAGAGAGAGAGAGAGAGCTGTGGGAGTGTTTCCTCCTGTCGGTGGGATGTGAGCAGTGAGGGAGATGGTGGGATGGAGAGAGCCGGTTACCGGGGTTACCACAGAGCGGCTGGGCCTGTTGGTGAGGGGTGCCTGCAGCAGCACCATGAAGAAGCTGGAGTGTTTCTCACCCGTGTTGTGTCATTGCAAGTTGGCACGCACCAACAGCACCGTCTCCCTGCGGTTCAGCTGCAAGGTGGGTGCTAGCGGCCGGGGGGGGCTGGGCGTGTTTCAGGGCTCTGAAAGCTCAGCTAGTCGAGGATCTGAGAGGACATGAGTGTTCTTCATGGTGTCCAGCTCGACCACGGGCAGCAGAAGCTCTCGGCTGGCTGTTTGATGTCTGCTTGTACTCTGAACTGAAGAGCTAAAGACCACGTTCTAGTCCAGACCTCCTCCTTCCAGTCGTCAGGACTTCTTCGGTGGTGTTTTGTGGCCCAGGCCTCCTCTTCTAAATCTGAAATCTGCACAGCCTCAGAGTCTCTGTTCCCCGTGGAAGCTTTCCAGGCTTGAAGCCCCGGGAGCCCCCTCCCACCCTGTTGGTGGCCCCCAGGGCCAGCCCCTCCCTCCCCAGGGCCAGCCCCTCCCTCCCAGCACCAGCCACTCCCTTCCTCCCAGGCCCTTCCCACCAGCACCAGCTCCCAGTCCTGCCCTCCCTACCAGGCCCCTCCCTCCCTCCCCCCCTCCCCTCCCAGGCCCTCCCACCAGCTCCTCCTCTCTGGCAGCACCGGGTCCCTCCCTCCCAGCCCCCTCCTAGCCCTCTTCCCCTCCTCCCAGCCCCTTCCAGGCCCCTCTACCCCTCCCAGCACCTGTGCCCCTTCCCCAGCCCTTCCTCCCAGGCCCCTCTCAGCACCAGCTCCCAGTCCCGCCCCTCCTACCAGGCGCCTCCCTCCTCCTCCCTCTCCTAGCCCCAGACCCTCCTTCCCAGCCCCTCCCTCCCACCCCTCCTCTAGTCCGCCTCCTCCAGCCTCCCACCCTCCCAGTCCTGCCCTTCCTTCCAGGCCCTGGCCCTCCCAACACCAGCCCCTTCCCCCAGAAGCCCTTCCTCCCAGGCCCTCCCTCTCAGCACCAGCTCCCAGTCCTGCCCTCCTACCAGGCCCCATCCTCCCTCTCCCTCCCAGCCTCCCAGGCCCCTCCCTCCCACCTCCAGTCCTGCCCTCCCTTCCAGGCCCCCTCTCCTCCTGAAAGCACCAGCCCCTTCCCCAGCCCCTTCCTCCCAGGCCCTCCCTTCAGCACCAGCTCCCAGTCTCGCCCCTTCCTTCCAGGCCCCCTCCTCCCAGCACCAGCCCCCTCCCACCCTCCCAGTCCTGCCCTTCCTCCCAGGCCCTCTCCACCCAGCACCGGTCCTCCCTCCCAGCCCCTCCTAGCTCCTTCCCTCCCTCCTAGCCCCTTCCAGGCCCTCCCTCCAGCACCAGCCCCTCCCTCCCACCCCCCTCCCAGTCCTGACCTCCCTTCCAGGCCCCTCCCTCCCAGCACCAGCCCCTCCTCCCACTCCCAGTCCCGCCTCCCTTCCAGGCCCCTCCCTCCCACCACCATATGTTGCTGCTTTTCTCACAGCAGGTTAAGACAAACTGGGTCCTTCTCTCCTTCATCGACCTCATCCTCCTCCTCCTGAACACTGGCCACTATTTATAGCCGCTGTGGCAGCAGGAGTCTTCATCCTCCTCACTGCTGAGAGCTGACCAGAGGATGAAGACGCCTCTGGTCCTGCTATTGTCACTAGAAATTCCTCACCAGAAGCCTCGCGTCATCATGATTGTCCTATAGCAGCTTCAGCCTGTTCGTTAACGCCATATTACAGACGGCTAGCCTCCCCTTAGACTTGGAGGCTGAGCCCGTTTCCCTTTAAGGCTGAGTCTGGTTTCCTCTAGACTTAAGGCTGAGCTCTGGTTTCTCAGACTTAAGGCACTGAGTCTGCTTCCTTAGACTTAAGGTTGAGCCTGGTTTCCCCTAGACTTAAGGCTGAGCTCTGGGTTTCCTCTTAGACTTAAGGCTGAGTCTGGGTTTCCTTAGACTTAAGGGCTGAGCTCTGTTTCCTCAGACTTAAGGCTGAGTCTGCTTCTCAGACTTGAGGCTGAGCTCTGGTTTCTTAGACTTAAGGCTGAGCTCTGTCTAGACTTAAGGCTGAGTTTGGTTTCCTCTTAGACTTGAGGCTGAGCTCTGGTTTCTTAGACTGAGGCTGAGTCTGCTTCTTAGACTTAAGCAATATTTGGTTTCCTTAGACTTAAGGCTAGGCTCTGGTTTCCACTTAGACTTAAGGCTGGTCATTTCCTTAGACTTGGAGGCTGAGCCCGTTTCCCCAGACTTGAGGCTGAGCTCCGGTTTCCCTTAGACTTGAGGCTGAGCTCTGGTTTCCCCTTAGACTTGAGGCTGAGCTCCGGTTTCCCCTTAGACTTGAGGCTGAGCTCCGGTTTCCCCTTAGACTTAAGGCTGAGCTCTGGTTTCCCCTTAGACTTGAGGCTCAGATCTGACCCTGACACCTCCAGGGTTAGGGTTTTCAGTAGCTTCTGACTGATCCAAACCTGCTGGTCGCTGATTCTTGCTGGTCAGCTGCAGGAACTGGATCGTCCAGCTGTGTGAATTCTGG
>CM027093.1:118396-133396 GCA_015343265.1 Pao palembangensis | reverse complement strand
TTAGTCCTCTCATCAGCTGATGCTGCTTCCTGTCTCCTCCTCTCCTCCACCTCCTCACTGATGTCTCCTCTCTCCTTTGTCTCTTTTAAACTCCTCTTGCTTCCTGTCATCTCCTTTCCTCTCCTCCTCCTCTCCTCCACCTCCTCTCCCCTCCACCTCCTCTCCTCCGCCTCCTCTCTCCTCCTGCTGCTCTCCTCAGGAGGTGTCTCTGGACTGGTCTTCACCGTTAGAGCAGCACTTCCTGGATGTCCCCTCTCCTTCATCCTCGTCCCTATGTCACCATGGAGATGACAGCCCCCTCCCCTCCTGCTCCTCAAACCCCTGTCCCCCAGTCCAGGTAATACATCATGCCTCCTCCCACAGGTTGTCATGGTAACCCTGACTGACTCCTCAGTCTGCCTGGGTGAGCTCCGTGTCTGTGGTGTGTGAAATGTAGCTCTGAGAATGAGAGGAAACGTTTGGGGGAGGTTCTGATGGACTCACCTGGAGGAGAAGTGTCCAACCAGGAGATGAGTCCATGGATGGAAGGTCCAGTCCAGCAGGAACCTTCTAGAACATTTACCATCAGTCTGGGAACAAGCTCAGAGATGGATAAGTTCAGCCAGGAAGAGGAAAGGCCTGAGAGGAGCTGGAGATCTGGTCCTTCAGAAGGTTCTGTCTGTGGGAGTGAGGAGAGCCCAGGAACCTTCAGAAGGTTCCAGCTGTCACATATTAGTTCCTGAACAGGGAAGATCACAGCAGGCTGGAGTAAAGACCACAGACAGGAACCGCTGTCCTCCCTCCCTCCTTCCATCCCTTCTTTCTCTTCTCCCCTTTCTCTCTCTCTTACCGTCTGTCTCCTCCTTTCCCTGTCCCCTCATACAGTCTCTCTCTCTCTCTCCCCCTCCCCCTCCCTCCTCTGTTTCTGAGGCAGGGCTGCTGTTCTGACGCAGCTTCTGAGTCTCTCTGCTCTCTGGAGGCGGCATCTGTTCACCTCCATCAGCTCCTCCTTTGTATCTTGGAGGAGCTGAAGGTGTGTGGTGGTGTTGGGGGCAGCAGCAGCAGCATGCTCAGCTCTGTGTGGTGTGCTAAGAAGATGGGCTGGCGCATCATGGGAACCCTGAGGAGAAGCAAGAAGCTGCACGTGCGCCTCCTGGTAGGTTCTCCTGCTTTGTGCAGAGGCGAGGAGGTCCGAGGCGGCGCTGCATGTGAGCGCAGCTAAAAGAGCTGCGTCACTTTGGGAGCAGGATGACGTCCTGGAGGCAGCGCGTGGCGTTCAGGGACCAGGATGACGTCCTGGAGGCAGCGCGTGGCGTTCAGGGACCAGGATGACGTCCTGGAGGCAGCGTGTGGCGTTCAGGGACCAGGATGTTTCACCTGATGACAGATTGTTGTACCCATCCGCTGCACTCGCACATGTCCTTTCCGTGGTTGCCTAGCAACCACCGGGCTGTGGATGCACACAGCTGCCGTGTGTGAGAGCCTGGTGAGGATGTGTCCTGCTCAGCAGAGGAGCGTTTGCAGGCTGCTCTGGCTGCCTGTCCACCCTCCTGGGAGCTGCCGTCTTTCCATCCTTTCACATTTGCTCACAACTATTGTGTCGTTCTTTTCTTGGCCAACCTGCGTTTGTAGTCTGACTCTTTTTGCAGCGTTCTTGCTTCCGCGTTGGGAAGGTCTTTGAAGGTTGGAAATGTCCGATCCAGCGTTTGAGCTGCAGAGTTCTGCTTCTGCTGTGTCTGACTCTGGGGGCACATTGATTATTAATGTGGCCTGGAGGCCCCACCCCCCACCAAGCAGGACATGCAACACTCAGTGGACCTGGTGGACGAGTGGAGAGCAGAGGAGCTGCATCTGAGCAGAAGCAGAAAGAGAAGCTGGACCTCAAAGACCTCCACCGAATTCATTTTCTCCTGTGTCTGAGTGGGAATCTGCTCAGGGAGGATGACCACGCCTTCTCCACAGAAGCTTTTCAAGCCCAAGATGATGAATGGAAGCCCCCCGTGCCTGGAGGCCTCCCGGCAGCCGTCTGGTGCCCACGCGCAGCCTCTCCGTGTGCAGCCAGCCGTGGAGCAGCCCTGCCAGGAGCAGCTCACCTGTGCTAAAGTTCAGGCTTCCTTGTCCAGATTTACCGCCTGCACCGTGCCAGCGTCTTGCCGCGCTCGGAGACGCTTTCTTACCCTACGGGACAGCGTGAGGAAGAGTCCCACCAAGAGCACTGCCAAAGTTGTAGGTGGTTGCCCCACAGCGAGGCAGCAACAGATCCCCTGGGCCCCCTTCAGCTGTAACAAGGTACCTGTAACAGGATCTGGAGCTTGGAAAGCTTGTGAGTGTGTTCAGCCACAGGCAGCCTAGCGTGGTTGTGAGCTGGAGATGGAGCCAGCGTCCCTCTGGAAGAGCTGAGGACGAGCACACGCACCCCGGGCAGCACCGATGCTGGCTGTGAAGAGCTGCTTTCAGCCTGCTCTGGAACCTCATCAGGGTTCTGTAGTCTGATTCTGGGACCAGGCTCCAGAAGTAGGTCTGCCGCATCAATGGGATCAATGGCTGCTGCTAATTTTAGCTGCTGTTGCTTTTCCATGGAGCGTTTGTGCTGCTGCAGCCCAACAATCAAGCTCGTGGCTCTTCGAGCAGCTTCATCACCTCCTGCTTTGACGTGGTCGTGTTGGCGACCTCTTCATCGCCACGCTGACGCTGATGGTTTGTTTGATGCTCCACTGTGACCTTTGTGACCTTCGTTTCTCCCATCACCCGTTCAGACTGGGAGTTGAGTGCAGGCCCACGGTGAACCCCTGGTGATGAGTGTGGGTTAGGGTCAGCTGCCAGGCTGTGATTGGTGGAGCTTCAGACCACATCCTGTCACACTCTATCATGAGGCTTCTGGTCGTGATGAAGATGGACCCAAATATGAGCTTCTGCATCCTTCTGTCCACTCACCCTCTTCTTCAGGGTTTTTCATGTGTCTCACCTTTGACCCTCACCATTGTTGGGCAGGTCCTGTGATCCCAGTAGCACCAGTTGCTGTTGAGCCCACTGTAGGTAGTTAGTTGATCTTCCAGCTGGTCCTGATGATGTTCTCGAGCCGCTGCCAGTGGCTGAGTGAGGAAGGGTAGATCACAGCTTCGTCTGTGGCCAGCGACGGCTCTCAGCATGTGTCCTTCCTGTGGAGAGGTCAATGTCCGCTGCTCTTTCTGACTCTGACGTGTCTTCTGTCTCCAGGCCAATCCTCCCCCTGTGGTGGTCAATGCCGACGGCCTGGACACGCCCCCATACGTGAGTTTACACTCGCTTCCTGTTGACTTTTTGTTGGGGGAGCTTTTGTTACAGGATGTTACAGCTTGTTACAGGTGTTGCAGCTTGTTGGGTGTTACAGCTTGTTACAGGATGTTACAGGTGTTACAGCTTGTTACGAATTATTTTGGCTTGTTACGGTGTTACAGCTTGTTACAGGATGTTGCAGCTTGTTACAGGATGTTACAGGTGTTACAGCTTTGTAAGGTATTACAGCTTATTTACCAGGATGTTACAGGTGTTACAGCTTGTTACAGGTGTTACAGCTTGTTACAGGTGTTACAGCCTGTTACAGGTGTTACAGCTTGTTACAGGTGTTACAACATTTTAGGTGTTACAGCTTGTTAAGCTTGTTACAGGATATTTTAACTGTACAGGATGTGCAAGCTTGTTATAACACTTACAAGTGTTATGGTGTTGCAACTATTGTAACTTATTACATATGTTACAGAGATAATTGCAGCTTGTTAAGGTATTACAGCTTGTTACAGGTGTTACAGGTATTTTGGCTTGTTACAGGTGTTGCAGCTTGTGCAGGTATTACAGGTGTTACAGCTTGTTGCAGGTGTTTTGGCTTGTTACAGGTGTTACAGCTTGTTAAACTATTTACAGGATGTTGCTTATTTGCAGGATGTTACAGCTTGCCACGGAGTGTTAGGTTGTTACAGCTTGTTATAGCTTGTTACATATGTTACAGGATGTTACAGCTTGTTACAGGTCTTCGAGCAGTAAACATAAACTGCTGTTGTGTCTGCAGGTGAACGGGACCGAGGCAGACTACGAGTATGAGGAGATCACCCTAGAAAGGGTATGACCCTTTTATGGATGCTAACAGAAGTAGCTCGTAACTGGATCCTGAAAGATCCTGAATAATCGTTGGAATGAGCGTTTCTTTGTGGCAGTAAATGTTGAATACTAATGGGCCAGACTCTGTCTTCTTGTGTGGTATGGTGGTTGTCAGGGTAACTCGGGGCTGGGATTCAGCATCGCTGGAGGCACAGACAACCCTCACATTGGTGAAGACCCCAGCATCTTCATCACAAAAGTCATCCCTGGAGGAGCAGCTGCCCAGGATGGCAGGCTGAGGTGAGACCGTGCTCCATGGCTCTGCCTCATGGCTGCCTGGGCCAGCTGCTGAGGCTGGTCCAGGTCCAAGAAGAAGAGCAGCCTCAGGAGGAACCTGAGCCCCGGTGGAAGGTGATGCCACCAGCTGAGGCTGAGAGTGAGCAGACGGGACTTGTGTGTTTCAGGGTTAATGACGTTATCCTCCGAGTGAACCAACTGGACGTGAGGGACGTGACCCACAGTCGAGCTGTGGAGGCCCTGAAGGAGGCAGGCTCCGTGGTCCACCTCTACATCCGTAGAAGGAAAGCTGCTTGTGACAGACTGGTGGAGATCAAACTGGTGAAAGGACCCAAAGGTACCAGACACATGGACACAGGAACATGACTCCTAGACAAAGACCATAAGAACAGCAAGACGTCCCAGCACAAGCAAGCACTTCCAAACATTAGCAGTGTCATTGCTAATGCTAGCTGAGTGGACTGGTGGTCATCAGTGCCTGTCTGCCTCTGGTCCAGGTCTAGGCTTCAGTATAGCAGGTGGAGTAGGAAACCAGCACATCCCAGGAGACAACAGCATCTATGTTACCAAGATCATTGAAGGAGGAGCTGCCCATAAAGATGGACGCCTGCAGATTGGAGACAAACTGCTAGCTGTAAGTCAGGTGTTCACCCTGAGCCTAGATCCACACCCATGGGATCCATCTCTGAAGGTCTCTTCTTCAGGTCAACAGTTGCTGCCTGGAGGAGGTGAGTCACGAACACGCTGTCACAGCCTTGAAGAACACCACCGACGTGGTGTACTTGAAGGTAGCGAAGCCCACCAACGTCTTCACGAATGACACCTTCCCTGCGGCTGACATCAGCGGCTGTGAGTACTGCTCCTCCCACTTCAGCCCTGACTCCAGTCATCCCCAGCAGGGTCTGAGGGGGGCTGTGCCAGGCCCCCGCAGGGTCCTTCTGCAGCAGGGCTGCTTCCCTCAACCAGCACGTGTCTGATGTTGGTCTCCACCCTGGCTTCTCTCTGCTGCAGCCTGCTCTCAGAAGACGGAGAACCATATCAGCCCCTCCAGCTTCCTGGGCCAGCCCCTCCCCCCACCACCATCCTCAGGGGGCTTTTCTCCGTCCCCCCAGAGCACGCAGGAAGAAGCCGACGGCAGCACGCGGTGAGCAGGCAAACATCAGGACATGAGGTGACGGAAGCATGGCTGACGGCTCGTGTCCCAGCAGGGAGCCCAGGAAGGTGGTGCTGCACAGAGGAGCCACGGGGCTGGGCTTCAACATCGTGGGCGGGGAGGATGGCGAGGGCATCTTCATATCCTTCATCCTCGCTGGAGGACCTGCTGACCTCAGTGGCGAGCTGAGAAAAGGAGACAGGCTGGTGTCTGTATGTACACACACACACACACACACACACACCAGCATTGGTGTGTGTCCTATTTTAACCAGCTAATTTAGGTTTGGGATTAGCTCAGAGGAGAAAGGTGGGCGGAGCCTCCTGGTGTCTCTGCTGTAGTTACCATTCAACCAACACATCTGGCAGGAAGTAGAAACGGTCACAACCATCTGTGCTGCATGGTCAAACCTGACTGGTTACCGTAGCAACCTGTCACACACATGAAGACGAGAAGCCCAGAATCAGCTCTTTGGGCAGATGATGGTGATAATTGGTTGAGTGTAACCAGGCTGTGTTCTGATTGGTTCTTTGAGGTGAATGGGGCGGAGCTCCACAACGCCACACACGAGCAGGCGGCTGCCGCCTTGAAGAACGCCGGGCAGAGCGTGACCATCGTCGCCCAGTACAGACCAGAGGGTGAGACTAGATAGGTTGTTTGTTTTCCTTCATGGAGAGAGTTCTATGATCCCATCGGAATAAAAGCTGGTTCCGGTGCTGCAGCAGGGCGGTAAAAGTAAGCAAAGTTCCTGCAGCTGCTGCAGTACCGAGACCTTCCACTAGGAGGCAGCAAGGACTCTGCTGCAGTTCCGATACCTTCCACTAGGAGTCAGCAAGGACTCTGCTGCAGTACCGAGACCTTCCACTAGGAGGCAGCAAAGTGCACGTGTGGGGTCAGAGGCCAGTCGGGACCTGGCGGGCCCCCATGTGGGCGGGCCTCTGCTGACGCGTGCTTGCTTGTTGTGCAGAGTACGGCCGCTTTGAGGCAAAGATCCACGAGCTGAGGGAGCAGATGATGAGCAGCAGCATCAGCTCTGGTTCTGGGTCTCTGAGGATGAACCAGAGGAGGTCTCTCTACGTCAGGTAGGCCCAGGCCCCCAGCGCTGGCGCGCTCAGCCTCAGCACGCCACTCAGCTGCTGCTGCGTGTGTGTGTGTGCGTGTGTGTGTTGCAGAGCTCTCTTTGACTACGACAAGAGCAGAGACTCGGGGCTGCCCAGTCAGGGCCTGAACTTCCGCTTCGGGGACGTCCTCCATGTGCTCAACGCCTCCGATGATGAGTGGTGGCAGGCCAGACAGCTGAGAGCCCAGGGGGAGGGGGAGGAGGTGGGCGTGGTCCCCAGCAAGAGGAGGTGAGGGTGGCCCCCACACACATACATACACACACACAGGAAGGAACGCACACACACACAGACACACGCACGTGCTGCAGGTTCACCTGCTGAAGCTCCGCCTCTCCTCAGGGTGGAGAAAAAAGAGCGAGCCAGATTAAAGACGGTGAAGTTTAACTCCAAATCCAGAGTCAGAGGGGTGAGTACGAGTCCAGACCACGCCCCTTTTCCAGAGCTCTGAAGCAGAGGAGCCCAGAAACAGTCAGCCAGAACATCACACCAGCTCTGCCCTGGCCCATGAGCAACACTTCCTGAAGAGCACATGACAACCCCTCACTAGTTTGAGTTCTTAGGCGGAGGGACGGACAGGCAGACAGACAGGCAGACTTTTTCCACCTGTGGGGGGGTGAACGGCCCAAAGGCATGATGGGACTGGAAGTCTTGTTAGCATGTTGTACTAAAGCAGCTAACGTGCATGTTGTTGTTGTTGTTGTTGTTGTTGTTGATCTCAGCAGTCAAACCGCAGCAGAAACTCCCCGCCTCCTTTAAGCCAGTGATTTAGCACAACGCCCTGCCCCGCCTCTGCCCCGCCCCCGCCACTCCTAACACCTAATGTGGCCGACTGATGCATGGCTCCCCCATTCACACAAACGCGCCACGCTAATGTCTGCTGGCCTTCCTCCTCTCCTCCTCCTCCCCCCCTCCTCCTCCTCCTCCTCTCCTGCTACTGACAGCGCTGCAGCATGAGCACGTGATGAGCACGCGGGTCCTGAGCGCCGCAGGAACGGCTGGAGCACCCGCGGCCCCCCACAGACTCGGGGGTCTGTGGGGGGCCGGGCTGCACTCGTGCTAACCGCTACGACGGTTGTTTCCTGGCGTAGGCTAGCTTCTCGTTGGTGCGGCTGCAGCTTGTGTCTCCGTGGCGTCTGCATGCTCGCTGCCTGCGCTGCCCCCTACTGACCAGGATTCACGTGGACAGACAGCCAAGGCCTCCACGCTACTGTCTGACAGTCAGTTTAGGAAAATCCCACTGTCCTCAAACACAACAGCCCGCTGCGCCTGGTCGGCTCTTAGCTTCCAGCTCAGGTCTCGTTTTGTCCGAACCTGCATCAGACATGTTTGACTCCATCACCCCTCCTCCTCCCCTCTCTTCCTCCTCCTCCTCCTAGCGTAAAAAGAGCGTGTTTTCCCGAAAGTTTCCCTTCTACAAGAGCAGAGAGGCGAGTGATGGCGAGAGCAGCGATGTGGAGCGTAAGTACCGCCCAGCCTGGAGGCGGGGTCTGAGGTTTGCCTGTCTGAGACCCGATTGGTCAGCGACAGAAAGAGAGCTCAGCTGCTGGTCTTGACGCCAGCACTGGGACCTGCCGGTGGCTGGCCCACACTCTCATTGGGATAGTGGGAGGACTGCTACTGGTCTTCCTGTCCAAAAGCCCCGCCCACCGCGTGGACCCCCTGTGCTCTCTCTCTGTGGTTGTCTCTCTGTAATTCTGTGTCTTTGGTTGTTTCTCCCCGTCTCGGCTCCGCCCTCTTCAGGACACCAGTGACGACAGCGTGTCCAGAGGCCACAGTAAGTCTCACCTTGCATCAGTCCCCTAGCCTGCAGCAGGCTCCGCCTCCGCTCCTCGTCTCCTGCGTGTGAGCGCTCACCTGGCCGCTGGGACCTCCAGGCTGCTGGCATGTCTGGAGGAGCTGGACTCCTCCTCCTCCTGTGGTGAAGGACAGCTGGGTCACCTGACCTGTCTGGGGCGGGGGAGGGGCTGTGAAGGGCCTGCTGCTGGAGCTTCCAGAAGCAGTCCTCCAGAATCCCAGCAGCTTGACGCAGGTCCAGCGAGTGTGATGGGTGCAGCTCCAGGCTGAGCTCACGTCAGAGTGTGTGTGTGCGTGCGTGTGTGAGCGATCAGTGGTGGGCGGGGTCTGACAGGAGTTTGACGCTGTGTTTTGTTGTGATTGCAGAACATGTGACCTCTAACGCCAGCGATAGTGAGAGCAGCTACCGTAAGTCCCCGCCAGCCTGAACCCTGGTTCCTTCCTTCCTAACGTGACCTTTAGCCTGTCCTCCACCCCTCCTCCGTCCTGGTCTGCCCTGTCTGATCACCTGTGCTGGGCTTTGTCTCTGGGCTGTAGGTGGGCAGGACGAGTACGTTCTCTCCTACGAGCCTGTGCTCCAGCAGGAGGGTGAGTCCCACATCTGTGGCCAGCGCAGCTTCTTCTTCATGCTTCGTGTCATCCTGACGAGACTCTGGTCACTTCCTGTTCCAGTTGACTACACGCGACCAGTCATCATCCTCGGCCCCATGAAGGACCGCGTCAACGATGACCTCATCTCCGAGTTCCCCGACAAGTTTGGCTCCTGTGTTCCTCGTAAGTCTGGGTCCCAGCTCCAGCGCTAGCGCTAATGCTGGCGCTAGCGCTATCGCTGGCGCTGGGTCCGAGCTCCAGTGCTAACGCTAGCTCGAACGCTAGCTCTAACGCTGGCTCTGGGTCCGAGCGCTAGCGCTAGCCCTGCTGTCGATGTGAGCTCAGACTCGGGTCTCTCCCACAGACACCACCCGGCCCAAAAGAGACTACGAGGTGGACGGCAGAGACTATCACTTTGTGGTGTCCAGAGAGCAGATGGAGAAGGACATCCAGGACCACCACTTCATCGAGGCAGGACAGTACAACAACCACCTGTACGGGACCAGTGTCCAGTCGGTCCGAGAGGTGGCCGAGAAGGTACGTTTGAGCCCTCTGGCTGGCCTGGCTCCTCCAAGCCACCTGAAGGACCCCGAGGAGCCAGGCTCCTCCAGGGGCTGTGGGTCCGTGCTCCGTCTCTGGAGACCTGGACACCTCTGGAGGCTGAGGCTCTCTGTTGTTCAGGGCAAACACTGCATCCTGGACGTGTCAGGAAACGCCATCAAAAGACTCCAGCTGGCTCAGCTGCACCCCATCGCCATCTTCATCAAGCCCAAGGGTGTGGAGAACATCATGTGAGTGTGCACACAGGAGAGCGCGCACGTGACTCCTCACATCTGACCTGAGCATCATCTGCAGGGACATGAACAAGCGCCTGACGGAGGACCAGGCCAGGAAGACCCTGGACAGAGCCACCAAGCTGGAGCAGGAGTTCACCGAGCACTTCACAGGTGACGCTCTCCTCCTGTAATAACACTAGTAATAACAGCAGTCACAGGTGACGCTCTCCTCCTGTAATAACAGCAGTAATAACAGCAGTCACAGGTGACGCTCTCCTCCTGTAATAACAGCAGTCACAGGTGACGCTCTCCTCCTGTAATAACAGTAGTAATAACAGCAGTCACAGGTGACGCTCTCCTCCTGTAATAACAGTAGTAATAACAGCAGTCACAGGTGACGCTCTCCTCCTGTAATAACAGCAGTCACAGGTGACGCTCTCCTCCTGTAATAACAGCAGTCACAGGTGACGCTCTCCTGTAATAACAGTAGTAATAACATTTCAGCAGGTGTTGGAGGGCTCAGAGACGAGGCGATCACTGTTTCCATGGTGATTAGTGTGACTGGCGCCAGCAGGCAGACTGTGGGTGGAGTCTAACCACCTCCAGGTTAGCCCAGGACTGAAGACACAGACAGACAACGTTAACCCGAGTCAGGAGCGCAGACGTCCAGGTGGACGCGGGACTGCGGACACTTGCTCCCTTGTTTTTCCTGGTGCCACATGACACCTGTTTCAGGTCCAAGTCACATGTAGCACGTGCACAGATCAGACCGGCTAGCTGGAGTCTACAGGTCCGACTCCCTCCAACGTCTCTGGGCCCATTTTAATCCAGCTACGAGTGTTTGACAGGTTGACAGGGTTAGTCAGGCTTGACCCAGAACCAGGGTTAACCCTGACTAACCCTGAACCAGGACGTAGATTTACCTGAAGGAAAATGTACTTCATGAATTCTGACTGCCTGCCTGTCTTACTGACCGTCTCCCTGCCTGTCTGACTGAGCGTCTGCCTGTCTTACTGTCTGACTGTCTGCCTTACTGACCGTCTCCCTGCCTGTCTCCCTGCCTGTCTGACCTCCTGCCTGTCTCACTGACTGTCTGCCTGTCTTACTGACCGTCTCCCTGCCTGCCTGTCTGACCATCTGCCTGTCTGACCGCCTGTCTGCCTGTCTGTCTTGCAGCGATTGTTCAGGGCGACTCTCTGGAGGAGATCTACGAGCAGGTCAAACAGGTCATTGAGGATCACTCGGGGTCGGTTATTTGGATCCCCTCCAAGGAGAAGCTGTGATTGGTTAACTTTGCAGCCCTTCCTCCTGGCCCCGCCCCCTCCTCCTGGTCAGCTGACCCAGGTGCAGCTCAGTCCTCAGAGACCTCAGATCGTCGTCTCCCGGCTCTTTCTTCCATCTTGTAAACCAGTGGTTCTTTGAGGTTGTGGTTCTTTTCCCATCGGCCCCGTCCCCTGGCCCCTGGCCCCTCCGCCTGCAGGCTCCTGCTCTGCTGCTAGGGGGCGCTGTCGCCTGTTTTCAACCTCTTTCATTGCTCAAAGGAACAACAAACTTTGCTTTTAGTCATAAAAATGCAGATTTCTGATGTTGCGGGCTGGTTATTTACCGGCTGGAAACCGCGTGACGCTAGTTTGGGGGCGGAGTTTGAACCGTTGCTTGGGGCGGGGCCTGTGAGTCCCTGAGCAGGTGAGCTGCTCACCCAGCTTGTTTGACTCGCAGACATTTAAATTCTGCTTATTTTCTTATGAAACTCGATAATAAACTTTCACTATGGGAATCGTTTCTTTGCATCGTTACTCATGAATAGACGTGTATTAATACATTTGAGTATGAAATTCTATTTTCTTTTCTTTGGTCACCGCCTGTCTTTTCTATAAATATATAATAAAAGTTTGAAAACGGGCTCCAGCTGTGCTGCTTCATGTTTCCTCACAGCAAAGGTGGCTGAAAACGTGCACGTCATAGCCGTGACAGCCAGAAAGCTTATTACCATGTTATTACCGACGCTTCACCTGTCGCTCCCGGGATGGTCGCAGCTGGGCCGTGAGGGGGAGGGGCCTGTCACACATACCTGGACGAAGGTGAGGCTGGCTGCGCGCCCCACACGTTCACGTGAGTATCCACGTACAGGACGGACAGCAGGTGGCAACGAAATCACAAAGACAAACTTTGGAATATTAACGACAAAATGTATAAAAACGCAGTAAAAATCCAACAAACAAGCTGAGAAAAAGATCAGATGAAAGAATCAGTTTTTACTTCTTTAACAGACCGGAAACAACCTGCCTTTTCTGATCACGAGCAGCTGTTTGTGAGTGACGCACTTCCGGTCTCAGATTCGCCTTCATCTCTCTCTCTGCGGCATCTAGAAGCCAGGGACCAGGACCGGGACCAGGACCGGGACCAGGACGTTAGCGGAGGGCGGAAACCATGACAGAGACTAAGACCCACGTCATCCTGCTGTCCTGCGGCAGCTTCAACCCGATCACGCGAGGACACGTCCATATGTTCGGTGAGGGGGGTCGGCCTGGGGGGATCAAAGCGAGCGGCACGTTTACGCCTCAGCTGTCACGTGATGGAGCCGAACCTTAACGGGGTCCGATTCGGTGTCAAATGTCCGAGAGGAAAAGCGCGTTGCGTTACATCAGCTGACGTTACAGCGCGAGAGCGCGTTACCCAGGAAACACGCCCAGTCCCACAGCAACGGCCGCATCCCATCATCACCTGACAAAAGCAGACGCTCGATAATAACAACAACAACCGTAATAACAGCCGTAATAACGATGGAACCAGTCAGCTGATGCAGGCCTGAGGGTAACAACATGACTTTAGGTCTGGACGTGATCAAAGTCTGGACTTTGATCAGCATCTCACCTTTAAGTTGCTGAATCAGGGAAGATGAGCGGCGCTAACATTAGCTGCTAACACAAACATCTAAAGAGCAAACTCAGACACCGGTTTGAGCCGGTTGCTCCACCCGTGACCGCGTTAAACCGGTGACCGTGAGCGAGCGATGCTTCCGAACAGGCGAGTTCCTGCTCCCTGCCGAGGGGGACACCCTGAAGGTCACGTCAAGGTCGTCACAGCAGCCGTCCAAAGACATCCTTGACAGGAAGCTTGATTGTAATTACAGTCTTTATAACGGCTCAGGTTGCTCGGTAACGGTACCACCGCCCCGCTGACCTGGTGTGACTAAGACCAGCATGCACTGGGAACCAGTGCAGAGAACAGAGGTGTCCAAACACAGGACGCTGGGGGACGCCACCACTGGCCACGCCCACCGAGGCCGGTCCTCGCGCTGATGCTGATCTGCTCGTCTGTTTCAGAAAAAGCCCGAGACTTTCTACACCAAACCGGACGTTTCATCGTGATCGGAGGAATCATCTCACCGGTGCACGACTCGTACGGCAAACCGGTGAGTGCTGGGGGCGTGGCTGAGGAGGAGGGCGGAGCAAGCAGACGCTTCTCCTGCTGATAGCATGAATAATCAGTGTGTGTGTGTGTGTCTCAGGGTTTGGTCTCCAGCAGACACCGTCTCACCATGTGCCAGCTGGCCGTCCAGTCCTCTGACTGGATCAGGTAACGTTGAGGTTTCAGGGTTGGCGGATCCACCAGACCTCCTCCCGACGTGTCCAAGGGGAGATCTGTGTGTGCAGCTGGACTGGGAGGCTCCTGGAAGACGTTTCGCCTCCTCCCCAGAATGTTCTTCAGCTCTGAAGAAGCCGAAACCTTCCAGTCCAGCTGCACACCCAGATCTGCGTTTGGACAACCCTAACCTGGATGAGTGAGAGGCTACACAGACGCCTTTCAGATGTGCACTCAGGTCCCAGGGTAAACCGGTTTAACCTGGTTTAAACCAGGTTAAACCGGTTTCAATCGCTTTAAACCAGTTTCAAACCGGTTTACCCTGGGACCTGAGTGCACATCTTAAACCAGGTTAAACCGGCCTTAGGCTTTAAGGGTGGGGGGACGGTGGCTCCAGGAGGGTTCAGCATCAGCTTCCAGACTCAAGTTGTCCCTCAGCCTGGTGGCTCTGCCCCAGATGCTCCAGATGTGCCGTGTTTGTTGCCGTGCACACGGTCCCGCGTGTTGTCCCCTCTCTTGGAACGGGGACTTGCTGGTGGCGCCTCTGGACGCTCCGGGTTCTTCTTGGGGGCCTCAGACCACCAGGGTCTTCTAGAGCTTCAGGCTCTCCAGAGCTCTGAAGCTGAAATTAGCCCCAAAGATCAAGGCGGGGCTCTTGTGCGGTGGCTCCGCCTCCTCCTCTAGGTTTGTTCAGGTGGGGCCACGCCCATCGTCCTGGTGGTCCAGCTGGTCCTCAGTGGGGATGTGTGCTGTCTTCAGGGTGGACCCGTGGGAGTGTTACCAGGACACGTGGCAGACCACCTGCAGCGTTCTGGAGCACCACCGCGACCTGATGAAGGTCAGAACCGCTCACACCTTCACTCCGGTTAGCAGCAGTTAACCCGTCTCTGCCGGCAGAGCGTTTCCATGGAAACGTGTGTAGATGAGGGTTTCGTTGTTGCTCAGAGAGTCACCGGCTGTATTCTGTCCAACGTCAACACGCCATCAGTGACGCCCGTGATTGGTCAGCCCCAGAACCAGGCTCCACCCACCTACCGCAGCAACATCAACCACACCCCCACAGCCAGTGAGTCATGTGATTCACCCTTCACACGCTGGTTATGGTGACCCTAACGGTGAACTTCCTGCTTCCTCCTCAGTCAAGCTGTTCGGGAAACTGGGCGAGAGTCTGGGGAAGATCTGCTGCGTCCGCCCTCACCTGGAGCGCCTCACCTTCGTGGGTGAGTGGGCGGGGCCAGCGCCCGCTGGTCCAGGTGGTGGGACGAGTGTGTGTGAGAGAGAGAGAGAGAGAGGGTCAGTGTGTGTGTTGGAGCTTCGTACCTGCAGCTAATCTGCTTCTCTCACTGTCAGATGAAAACGCCAACCTGGGACCAGCCGTGACCTACGAGGAAATCGGTCAGTGTGTGTGTGTGTGTGTGTTGATCCTTTCCTCTTCCTAGTTTACCAAAGTCAGGCTCAGAGCTCAAGCTCAGGGTCATCAAGGCAAACCGGTTGTTGTTGTTGAGGTTGTGGTTGACGTTGTTGTGGTTGACGTTGTTGTTGTGGTTGTGGTTGACGTTGTTGTGGTTGACGTGGTTGTGGTTGACGTTGTTGTTGTGGTTGTGGTTGACGTTGTTGTGGTTGACGTTGT
>CM027093.1:107221-113408 GCA_015343265.1 Pao palembangensis | reverse complement strand
CACACACACACACACACACACACACACACACACACACACACACACACACACNCACACACACACACACACACACACACACACACACACACACACACACACACACACACACGTGTTGAAAGCGATGAATCAGCAGATTGATGTGAGAGAATGTGTAAGGTTTTATTCCCATATAAATCAAAAGCAAATTATTAGACGCAGCGGCCACCAGCAGGGGGCGCCAGTTTTAGACGCAGCGGCCACCAGCAGGGGGCGCCAGTTTTAGTTTCTGTGCAGCAACTAAAAGTAGAATCATTGAGCTGTAAAAATGTGACGCTGATGTGAGCCAGGACCAGGTCCAGAAGCTGGAGATCCAGGTCCAGAACCTGCTGCCATGCTGGAAGGCTGAGGAACATGTGAGGAACATCTAGGCCAAGGGTCTCCGGTTGGTGGGTCTTCTGCTGGTTCTGCTGAAGCTCTTGGTGCCTCTTGTTCTCCGCTCCGGTGGTGTCCCTCAGGGATCCTCGATGGGTAAGGTGTTGAAGCAGCCCTCAGGGACAGACGCCAGGATGTCCTTCAGGTTGTCGATGTCCGCCAGGACGTTGTCCACGTCTGCGTGAACAGCAGAGAGGCGGCGTTGGTGGGCGGCCTCCTGCAGCTCCACCTCCCTGAGCCACGGCCTCAGGTGCTGCTCCACCTTCCTCTGAGCGCTGGCCAGGGAGTCGTCCATCTGCTGCAGACGCTCCTGGTCCACAACCCCGGTCTGATCTGGGGAGGACACAACAAGGATGAAAGCAGGCTCCTGGTTCTGCTCCCCGCTGAAGGTCCTAGCTGGTCCAGAAGCTGGACTCACTCATCTGAGCCAGCAGGCGGTTGACCTCCTGCAGGGTCTGCTCCACCGCTGCTCTGCTCTGGCGGCTGTGGTCCAGGGCTCCAGCAGCTCCAGCAGCAGCCTGCACAAACATCTGCCTCAGACTCTGCTCAGCACCACCTGGAGGAACCGGGACTCGAAGTTCACCTGCACGCTCTGGTCCTCCAGCCTCCTGGCAGCGTCCAGCTCAGCCTCCAGGTCTCCGGCCGCTCTGTCCACCCTGACCTTCAGGTCCTCGCTGTCCTCCTTGAGTTCGGTGCCTTGAGCGAGCAGATGGTTCTGATCCGGTAAAGATGTGAACGCCTCCTGAGGAACCACGCAGGAACCACGCAGATGAGCAGAGCGGTGGTGCAGGCTGAAGGTTTGGAGGTGCTCTTACCTCCACGCTGCTCAGCAGCTTCTCCAGCACGTTGACGTTGGCCAGGCTTTGTTGGAAGTCCTCAGACATGTCCCTGAGGAGCGCCTGAGTCTCAGCGTTGCTGCTGGACGCCTGCTGGACGCTGGCGCTGATGGCGCCCAGACGCTGGACGGCGCCGTCGGCTTCAGCTCTGTACTTGTTGATCTGCTGGTTGAACCCTGGGGAAGGAGGTCAGCGTTCAGAGGTCAGAGGTCAGAGGTCGGGGGGACAGGCGTCCTCTCACCCTGCAGGCTGTCCAGGGCAGCGCTCAGATCTTCAGAGCTGCCTCGGAGGCCTTGGAGAGCAGCGCTGGTCACGTCTCTGGCAGCTTCTGCTCTGTCCAGCAGCTTCTCCACCTGCTGGTGGGGAACCACAGAGAGCCTGGAGGTGAAGCAGACTGGAGGTCCCAGTGGAGGAGCCCCGGGAGGCCTGCAGAAGCGTTCAGGCTTGCTTTGAAGAGCAGAGCTGGAGCTACCTGTCCAGACGCTCTGCCTTCCTTCAGCAGCTTCTCCGTTGCCACCTTGTTCCTCCCAACTTCCTGTTGGAGCGAGTCAAAGTCCTCGCTGCTCCTGGTGGCTGCTGCTGTCAGGTCGCTCAGCGCGGAGGCCATGGTGTCCACGCCGTCCTGAACATGGACAAGAACACAGCTGAGGCCACCTGGCTTCCTGAGGGCAAGCGTGAACCTGTGAAGGAACCTTCAGGGCTGCGGGCAGGTCCTGCTCCAGCGTGGTGATGTCCTTCAGCATGTTGGTTGCCACAGTGGTCTCCTCTCTGGCCTCGCCGCTGAGACGCTGAGCCCGGTCCTCCAAGTTCTTCACCTGAGCTGACGCTTGATCATACCTGAAGACAAACGCTTCCTGTCAGAGTCTGACGCCTGTCCTTCCTCCGCTGAAGACGCGTCCTCCTGGACACCAGCTCCTGATCACAGAGGTCCTCAACCAGCCAGGAGGGACTCACCTGCTTCTCAGACCTCCCACCAGGTCCTTCAGGTGGTTCTCGTTGCTCACGAGGGTTTGGACCAAAGCCAGGCTCTTCACAGATCCATTCAGGGCAGCGCTGGAGCTCTGGTGCACAACATCTGCCTCCCTTTGATGTCTGACGGACATGAAAGAGAAGCTGCTGAAGACACCAACTCTGAGAGACCAACCACCAGATGGACGACGACTCACAGGTCAGCCAGGTCAAAGGCCCTCTGGAGCAGAGCCGAGAACCCTGAAGCCTGAGGAGCATCTCCTGAAGGCACGTCCTGAGGACAAGCAGAGGAGCAGAGGTCAAAGGCCTTCATCAGAGGACCAGAGGACCAGAGGCCTTCATCAGAGGACCAGAGGACCAGAGGTCTTCGTCAGAGGACCAGAGGTCTTCATCAGAGGACCAGAGGACCAGAGGCCTTCATCAGAGGACCAGAGGACCAGAGGTCTTCATCAGAGGACCAGAAGACCAGAGGCCTTCATCAGAGGACCAGAGGTCTTCGTCAGAGGACCAGAGGCCTTCATCAGAGGACCAGAGGACCAGAGGTCTTCGTCAGAGGACCAGAAGACTGTTGTTGGTTATTCAGGGTGTAATAAGCGTGTTCAGGGTGTAATAAGCGTGTTCGGGGTGTAATAAGGGGGTTCAGGGTGTAATAAGGGTGTTCAGGGTGTAATGAGGGTGTTTAGGGTGTAATAAGCGTGTTCGGGGTGTAATAAGGGGGTTCAGGGTGTAATAAGCGTGTTCAGGGTGTAATAAGCGTGTTCGGGGTGTAATAAGGGGGTACAGCTCTTGAACTGATTGTGGACCCTTACAGCTGATCTGAGCTCCCTCTTGGCCTGCTCCAGGTTCTGTTTTATCTCCGCCAGCAGCTTCTGGACCTCGTCCACCTTCCTGTTGTACAGCTGATGCCGCTGCTGGACGCCGTCCTCCACCTCAGCAACGTTCTGGATGTTCTCCCTGTTGCTGCTTTGGGTTGTGGTTGCAGAAGAAAGGTGAGCCTGCAGCCTGGTCTCCAGCCCTGTGGACCACAGAAAGCCCGTCAGACTGCTCCACGATGATCAGCAGCTGCCGTGCTGGAGTTACCGGTCAACTTGTCCATGTCGAGCTGCAAGTTGTCTGTCAGGTGCTCGATGTTTCTCAGAGCAGCTTCCATCTCTGGTCTGCTGACACTGTTGCCAGCTCCACCCACATCCAGGAACAACAGCTCCTCCAGTTTGGTGGCGTATTCTTTCATCTGAGGACGTGGACTCATCAGAGGACAACAGGGTGTTTGACGTATCAGACTGACCTGAGCCTTTAGCTCTTTGTGCGGCGCACCTTAGCTAGCTTGCTAACGTTGGTAGCTAACTGGCGAACTCGGCGCCGGTGACCAAAACCCAGGTTCATCAAAGGGAAATTTACCTTCATGTTGATGGGAGCGAAACAGGCTGGACAGCTGGACAGCTGGCACTTGACGCCCTGGAAACCTGCTTTGCACTGACAGCGGCCCAGATGATCACAGCGGGTGGAGTCGGAACCATGGAGGTCACAGTCACAGGCTGCTCCACACACACACACACACACACACACACACACACACACACACACACACAGCATTCACTGAATATTCCATCTTTTCATCTTTTCCTGATTTTTGAAAACAAAATCCTTCAAATTTGAAACACTTGAGTGAGAAACTCTGCTTTTTTCTATTTTGGGTTGCTCCTCCTCCTCTCTTCTCTCCTCCACCCTGACCGTCTTGACCATCTTCCAGTCAGCAGAGATGTTTAACTCTGGCCTACAGCAGGACTCGCCCCTGGTTCTTGGCTCTGGACAAAGCTAACCTGTTTGTGTTCCCGTTGAGCTGACTGATGCATGCTAACGTTGTCCCCGACCCCAGGCCAGCGGACAGACCAGAAAAGGAGTGTTACCTCTGCAGGCGTCAGACGCCTGGCTGTGGTAGAATCCTGGCAAGCACGACTCGCAGCTCCGCCCGCTCGTGTTGTTCAAACACTTGAGGCATTCGCCGCTGCTGCGATCGCAGCTTCCTGGCACGCTGGTGCTGATGTGTCCATTACACTGGCAGGGCCTGCAGGCTCTGTTTCCCACAGGGTCGCCATAGAAACCCTCCTGGCAGACGTCACAGCGGCGGCCTGAGCAGGGACGGATGCTGTTAGCATGAGACGCTCACTGATGCGCCCTGATGGGACCACCTTCTACCTGTGCTTCCAAGTGGACACGGGTCACACTGAGGCCGCCCCCGACCATCCTGGAGCGTGCAGGACACTCCATCTGGACAGGGGCACCTGAGGCAGCGTTCAGGGTCCCAGCGGTTCCAATAGAAGCCCGGAGGACACTTCAGGCCTGCCGCCGTCTGGTCGGCCGAGTAGCAGTCGCCGGTATTTGGGTCGCAGCCGCCGCCTCTGCAGCCGCAGGGCTCACAGGGGCCGAAGGGCCCCTCTGCTGGGGTGGTCCGCTTGAACCCGGCCGAGCAGCGGTCGCAGAAGTCCCCCTCATGTCCCAGAGGACAGCTGCAGGTCCACACCCAGGGGGCCGGGCTGCCGTCTCCACGCTGGGCTGACACCATCTGGACGTTGTCCAGATAACCACGTCCTGAAGAGACGAGAACCACCACGCATGAAGGAGGAGTGATGGGTAAAAGACAGCAAATGGTAAGAAAGGAGGAGAGGACCTGGTCCGAATGTGGCCCGGATCCTGAGGGAGGTGAGGTTCTGTAGCAGCGTCTGAAACTGGTGGCTGGAGAGCTGAGGCCTCCAACCGCTGCTGGGCTGCTCGTCCAGTCTGTTGATGAAGAAGATCAGGCGCTGACCGTCCTGCCTGCTTTTCTCATGTTGTAGCACAGACAAGGATGAAAAGGTGTGTGTGTGTGTGTGTGTGTGTGTGTGTGTGTGTGTGTGTGTGTGTGTGACAGCAACAGAAGCAGCTTTCTCAGCTATTTTAGGTCAAAAGTGTAAAGTTTCTCCAGCGTCCCCCAGTCTAACTCTGCACCTGAAGGTGTAGTTCATCTTCTGTCTGCAGGGGGCAGCAGAGAGCAGAGCACCCAGTGAGGCGGCGACCTGCAGGCCGGCGCCTTCCAGGATGACGTCGTCGTAGGATGGCTGCCGGACACCGTGGTCCATACGCAGTGAGAAGGAAAGGTTCTGACCGTAGCTCAGCAGCTGGTTCCCCAGATAAGGACCTAAAGAAGACCAAGGTCAGGACGAGGCCTCAGGCCAGGACGCAGGCTGGATCCTGCTTCCTGCTTCACCTGCTGCTTTCAAGTAGACGGGCGAGCTGCTGGTGGAGATCACCTCCAGGTCCTGGTGTTGGGGCGACCAGCGGAAGAGGACGTCAGAGGGACCAGCGTCCTGGACTCCTGCTGTCCTCCAACCCTCTGGACCTACAGACACACACTCATCTCAGTCAGACAGTCTTGGCCCTCAGAGGTCCACCTGAGGTCCACCTGAGGGTCACGCTCTCAGGTGGAGGTCTTACCGTCAGTGAAGGTGGAGGCGATGGGATGGACGGCGTAACCAGGGCTCCAGGAACAGCGGCTGCTGTGGCCGTAGCAGAAACACGGCAGCGGCGGACTGGGAGAGTCCTCTCGGGGCTGGCGCCTGCCGAGACAAGAAATCAGCTCTGACCTTTGACCTTCAGCAGTGGTGAGCGGCTGACCCGGGTCCACACTGCTGCTTTTTACTGCTGGAGGACCAAGAAAAGTCTATTTTCCAACGTTTCTTCTAACATCGTCAAAGCAACAAAGTGAAGCTTGTGGACATGAAAGTGTCTTCCACCAATCAGCTTTCTCCAGCACCTAGCCCCGCCCCTTCAGTTTAGACGCCATAAACAAGTCAGCCGGCCAGAGGGGGCGAGAGACGACACGGCTGGCTTCTTATCTCCACCTTTGGGTGCAGCCGTTGGGGCCGATGGCTCCGTCCGGGCAGCGGTTGCATTTCTGTCCCGTGACGCCTTCTTTGCAGGAACATCGCCCCCTG